>SNQN01001233.1:51197-81095 GCA_008642245.1 Bassia scoparia | reverse complement strand
GGCCTAAATCCTYTATTAAATAAATRGTTGATTCGCATCTATGRAAATACTTAAGGAATATTCGAAAATTAAGTACTATTATTGAGAACCCGAATAAATGGTAAACACAAACCCATCTTTAATGATGTACGTACTGATGAACAATTGATCTAAAGAATTATGAGTTTCCTAATTGTATTTGCTTCCATTGGGTCAAGAAGAATTAGGCAATGTTGTTTATGAAAGGAAATAATTAATTAATTCATTCATTCATTCTCTTTGTTGCAACCACTAAAACTTCCTTATTAATTGGGATACATTAAAACAATTGCACTACTAGAAAATTATTAACTGTGTTGTTGTACAAACAGTGAGTAATAGAGTAGAAATTTTAGACCTCAGAACTTTTCCACAACAACATACCTAACTTAATTAATGAAAAATTTACACTCATTAAATCAGTGTTGTTGGAACTTGGACGGTTGTAGAAATGACAGGTATGCATGTTTTCAAACTCATATAATTATATAAAGTTTTTTTTTATTTTATAAAAAAAATATAATATTGAAATTCATAATAAATATTTGAAGTTGGTTTTGTCAGCTTTCTTCTTTGAGGGTGTTGCATGTGTAAATACTTAGTCCAAGTAAAGGACATCGCGAATTAATTGTGATGTTATTCAAGCTTTTTTCATGTCATGAAAACTCTTTGCTTGAATTTATTGCATGATGGTGGGGGCCTTGAGGAGTTATGTATACAGCTCTGTCATCCTATGGCTCTCAATAAATATATACTGTAATCTCTTATTGCATTGGCCCTAATCCTTTCTAAAGGTGGGTGCCCAACTAATTTATGAGATATACTTCCTTCGTTTTCAAAAGTCCTAATCTAATTAGTCATTTTTAATATCGACATAGTCACAAGGCGCCCTACTTATTGGACTTTAGCTTAAAGCTTTGCAAAAATAAGCAACTAAATAGTATTGAGAATGCATTGTTTTGATAATTTGTCTTCTTGATAAATTACAAGTTGCATATTAATGATGAAGTCGATTGATCATCGAAGCTTATCAACAAACTTAAAAATRTCTTTAAATTTTGTGTTCACTTGAAAGTTTTGAGTTTGAAACTGTTCAAAAGTAATAGTAAGCTTAATAAGATACACCAGTGAATCATCCTAATTATTTTTCAGTATGGTGCAACTTTTACAGGATTTTTAGAAAGGAATTAGTCGAGCAAACAAAAAGGAACACATGGACTAGGGAGCACACTCTTCAGTCTTGAAGTTTAGAATTAAGATTTCCATAGGCAGAAAGAGGAAGATCATGTGTGGGTGAAAAATATAGAATGGAATAAGCACAAAGTTCGTTTAAATTGATATAATTCCAACACTCGTATTAGTCAATAAATTTTGTCACAAGATGAGTGATTTGTTATCTAACCTTTTAGTTTAAACATGTGATTCAAAACTTCAAAGTTGAAAAATAATTCTAAAAGAACAGGGTCAAACTTCCTTACATTTTTTGATTTGAAACTATTGTTAGAGGCAAATTAGGTTAGGTGTATTTTTTAAAAAAAATTATGAAATAATAATAAAATAGCGGCGCCAATCTAGTTGATCAATTTAACGGTCAATAGTCCTAAAAACCTAACTGCTAGTTCTGGCACAACAATTCCAATCAAAATAGAAAAGTGCATAAAAGGGTTTCATATTTACAAGTGAATTATCACAAAGTCACTTGTAAATATGAAAGATCTCAACTTCAGAGGTATGATTCCCAGAATTCCGATATTATAAAATAAAAGGGTTCTTTTATTGTGAAGAGATTGTTCTAAAAAGTCAGATTTTTCATTTTTCTATGATTGAAGTTTAGAAATTGAGCAAATGGGTATGTGTTATGATTGCAGGTTGGGAAGATTTTGCACTATATAAGCAGATTTATAACAGGATTTGCAATTGGGTTTGCAAGAGTATGGCAAATAAGTCTCATCACACTTTCTATTGTTCCAGCTATAGCTTTTGCTGGTGGTGCATATGCTTATATTGCCACTGGTCTCATAGTTAGGGTTCGTAAATCCTACATTAAAGCGGGTGAAATTGCTGAGGAGGTATGCCACATTTCTCTCTTGTTTGATCTCAATTTGTGTTTGCATGATTGTGTTGTATTTTTGTTGTTGTTGTGTGGTCTACTTGTCTTTGGGTTTGTTACTTGTGTCATTAGATGTTTGAACAATGCATCTGGGGTTTCATTGGCAGTGGTTTTGCATGTTAACTTAATAACTCCTATGTTTTGATTCGAATTATCTGCTACACTTTCAATTTTATGAAGTTTTAAATTACTTGRCCCACTTTTTTTTGGACGAAAAAACTCTTGCTATCTCTCTTTTCTCTCATGACCCCATTTTTATCTCTCTCTATCTTCCTTGTCCGAAAATTACCCTGGAGTCCGCAATTTCAAAAGTGTAGTGGGTAATGTGAAAAGGTGGAAGTACTTTAATTAGCATTAGGGTTTTGAGCGGTTGGTAGTGGAGGTATGGTAGATCAATCTCCAAGAAGTTGATAAGATTGTTTCATTCTTAAGCGTGTTATGATACAATTGATGTTCAAAAGCTGAACTAAAATCATAATGATTCTTCTAATCTGCCCTTGAGATAATTTGCTCTACCAAATCGATAGAATTTAGAAATATATGGCGCCTAYAACTACTATGGAGGACAGATCACAAGCCAATAAAAGAAAATTAGCAAGCAAAATAAGGCATTTATTGAAGTAAAACAAGCAGGTAAATAATGTCAGAGGTACTATCATTTATAAGAATACTGAAGTAAAACAAGCAGGTAAATAATGTCAAAGGTACTATCAGTTATTATTTCTTATTATACAGTAGTTTGTCAATTGCTGGAAGCCTGGAATAGAGTTTGGTTTATGCAGTATGCATGCTTGTTCTTGTTCCTGAATTTTATTCATGATGGTTGATGGTATCTTCTTTAACTTACACTAATTTATCACCTACGAAAAAAGTACTCATAATTCAACTGTGTCCTGTTATATTTAGGTGAAATGGTGCCTTAGATAAATTATAATCTATCTCCAATAACAGAACAGTTCCCATTCAATGGATAAAAATGCTTGTTGAAATTTTCTATGCACTCCAATAGTATCAGGGTGCCTATAGCAAATTTCACAGTTTACCTGAAATTCCTTTGCTTGTCTTTTCTACATGTTGGGGTTCAGACCTTGTGTTAGTGTTTATAGTGTCTAAGGAAACAATTTGGTGGTAATTGCGAGTTGTTGTCATTTGACTATATCGCTTTTCCTCTCAAGTTATTTTGGTGGTAATTGCTTGTCCTCTCAAGTTATTTCTGCTCTCATTTATTATGATATCTGTAAGGTGATTGCAAATGTGAGGACAGTCCAAGCCTTTGTTGGAGAGGAAAAAGCGGTTAAGTCCTACAAAGAGGCTCTTCTGAACACATACAAATATGGGAAGAAAGGAGGAATAGCCAAGGGCTTGGGCATGGGTTTCTTGCACTGTGTTCTGTTTCTTTCCTGGGCTTTACTTATCTGGTATACTAGCGTTGTTGTCCACAAGGGTATAGCTAATGGAGGGGAGTCTTTCACAACGATGCTCAACGTTGTTATTTCTGGATTGTAAGTCTCTGCTTTTATTGCAACACTGAATTTGGTTTGAACGTGGCAAGTTTGCAACTTTGTATTGTAATTTTTATCGCTAAGCGTTTCTCACTAACAAAAATCAAAGACTTAAGGTTTCCATCGATTATTTTGCATAACCACCTTATCCACAAAGACATACTTCATACAGTATATAATTTGGTGCCTTGGCTTCAAGGGAAACCTTCCAAGTATTCAGGTGAAAAGGGAAAACAGGGGAAAGAGCCTTATGGAAGARCATGCATAAGAAAAGCTCTTTATACTCCTCGAGTCCTATTTAGGTTTTGTCATACGCAGACTCATTAATTCTCCTTGGTGAGAAAAATTCACCTAGCTTAACTTGTTAGATTGTTTGGGGCAGTACCCATGACTTGTGATTTGTGATCCACAACACTGTCCATGTGGCTTTATGTATGAAAAACAGAAATGATGAGCATGCTGCCAATTGCAAAAGAATCAATGATACGAGTGCTATAATTTTCTCTAGGTATATATTGGGTCTGTTTTGTTCTCGGCTCCTGTTRTACTGAACGGTGTTGGCTTTCTAGGTGTTTCATGGTAATTCTTAATTTGATTTTTATGGCATAAAAAAGTTGATCTTACAATCTTTAGGTAATGATCAATTGTATAAATGTAACATGTAATGACTAATGAAGTAGTTATAAGATGATGCAATGTCCCATATGGTAAAGTCATCAATATCAAAATTTAATTTCTTTTTCCTGATTCATCGATGGAATCACCAAGCAAACAAATTGATGACTGCTAGGATGTGTGGATTTGTGTGCAGCTCTTGACTTTATGAACATTGAAGGTGAAATAACCATGATTCTAAAAATGGGTAGTGGTATCAGCCTCTGTTGCATGCTTCTATTCACTTAATCATAATACTTAATTGTGAAGAGTCATGGTGGTTTCAAATATATTTATGATAGGGTAACTTCAATTTCTCTGGTGTGTCTAAACAAAGTCACATTTTACTTTACATTGCTACTTTACTGCATCATTGTACTTGAGATTGACTTCTGAAGCATGTGAATTATATGTTTCACTTCATGTACTAGATCACTTGGGCAAGCAGCTCCAGATATATCAGCATTTCTCCGAGCTAGAGTTGCTGCCTATCCAATCTTTGAGATGATAGAGAGGGCCAAAGCAAGCCAAGTACGCTCAAAAGGTGGTAGGAAGCTGAATAAAGTGGATGGCCATATTGAATTTAAGGATGTCTACTTTAGCTACCCTTCTCGTCCTGAAGCAAAAATCTTTGATAAGTTTGTCCTGGATATTCCAGCCGGAAAAATTGTTGCCCTTGTGGGTGGAAGTGGATCTGGCAAGAGCACAGTGATATCTCTGATTGAACGCTTTTATGAGCCACTCGCTGGACAGATACTTTTGGACGGAAATGATATCAGGGAGCTAGATCTGAAGTGGCTTCGGCAGCGAATTGGTCTTGTCAATCAAGAGCCTGCGCTTTTTGCAACAAGTATAAGAGAGAATATTCTGTATGGAAAAGATGAGGCTACTCTTGATGAGATCACCCGTGCAGCTAAACTTTCAGAGGCCATCTCTTTCATCAACAACTTGCCAGAGAGATATGAGACTCAGGTATAACTATCTTCTGATTAAATTAAGGTAGAACCATATTTCCTTTATTATGATCACTACTTGATGCAAATGCAATAAGGAGTTGGTTTTTCCAGCTACCTTTTTTCTTGCTTTTGTAATACGAAGTAGTGAATTTTCTAGTTTCTGTTTTGTTTCAAAATTAAAAGACACGATTTGGGATATATACAGCAAAGCAACTAAACAGCACAACTGCAGGTAGGCGAAAGAGGAATTCAGTTGTCTGGGGGCCAGAAGCAAAGAATTGCTATAGCACGTGCATTAGTGAAGAACCCATCCATACTACTACTTGATGAAGCTACTAGTGCACTCGATGCAGAGTCTGAAAAGAGTGTTCAGATGGCACTTGATCGTGTCATGATCGGTCGAACAACTGTGGTTGTGGCTCACCGGCTTTCTACAATAAGGAATGCAGATATCATAGCAGTTGTTCAAGGTGGGAAAGTTGTGGAAACTGGAAGCCATGATGAGCTAATCTCTAATCCAGAAAGTGCCTACTCATCACTTATTCAACTCCATGAGACAGCCTCCTCAATGTCACATCTCTCTCGGGGGCCAACAATGGATAAATCTTTGAGGTATACACTAGATTTCGTGTGCTCTAACTTTTAACAAATGATTTCTAAAATTGATCTTCTTTTGGGTAAATTTACAGCATAAAAAATTCCCGAGAACTATCTTATAGTACAAGTATTGGTGCTAGTTTCCGCTCTGATAAGGAATCGATTCGAGAGGATGGAGCAGAGCCTGTCAAAAAGACAAATAAGGTTACTTGGAAAAGGATGTTATCTATGGCAAGGCCTGACTTGATCTATGGCTTCTTTGGTACTATATTTTGTTTAATGGCTGGAGCGGAGTTTCCTCTTTTCGCTCTTGGAATTACACAAGCTCTGGTGTCATATTATGAAGTGTGGGATGTTACACAAATTGAAATCAGAAAGATTGCTTTGCTATTTTGCGGAGGTGCTCTAGTATGCATCTTTAATCATGGTCTTGCCCACACTCTCTTTGGAATCATGGGAGAACGACTTACCCTTCGTGTGCGGGAGAGGATGTTCACTGGTAATTATTGTGATTTACTCCTTTATTAATTTATTTTATTTTCAATTCAGAATTTCCTTTGCCTGTTTAATAAACTAATGTTCAACAGAGTGTGAGGACAACCATTACATAGAGAAAGGGAGGGGAGGGGAACTAAAAAGAGGGGAGGAAGAGGATGAGGTAGAATATTCGTCCAAAATCTTTCTAACAGCAGAAAATGTATGGAACTATTAAAGAGGATGGAAAAGGACCGTTCAACTTCATCTCCTTCCCTTCATCCATATCACCTCTACTTCTATACTTTGTCTACCAAAACCAGAGCCCCTTTTTCATATTGTTCCTCCCACACTTGCCTATTTTCCCTCCGAATCTAACCATCTTTAACTGTTGGTTGARTTAATTAATTGYCAGTCAAATTGYCAGSATTTTGTTGATGATAGAATATCTTGTTATTAARTTTACAAAARTGAAATTCCCCTTGGCTCTTTGAGCTATTATAGAACACAATCATAAGAAGCCCAACAATGGTCTTTATTTGATGATTGAGATCTCTTGAATTTGCTTTTCAGTTGTATTTATAAATTAGGTAATGTGTGATACTATATTAAATAGGAAAAATAAAGTAGTACTACATTGCAAGACTAGAAYCTGGTTATATTTATAAATGCCAAACRTTTGAAAATTTATTTTAGAGATTTTKGTATGTTTAGTTAATTAATTTACACTTCCTTAAATGGGTCAATTGTGAAAATCAACATGGTTCAGGTAGTYCCACGTATCCAAACACGGGAGGATAAATTCCTCCATTTCCCTCTATTTCTTCCTATCCAAACAAGGTGCAAGATTTAACCTTATTATTAATCTTGATCTTGTTGTCCTTTGTTTCAAACGAGGTAGAGGAACATAGAAAACAACTTGGTAGGAAGAAGTTAAAAAAGATATGAAGCAAATGAATTTTCTTGAGAATGAGGTTCTCTATCGTAGGGGTTGGAGGATGAAAATTTGTGTAGCTAATTACACAGATTAATCACTTTTGGTTCAAGTAGCCGATCCCACTTATGGGATTAAGGCTTAGATTGATTGATTGATCTTGTTTTCCTTTGTTTGTTATTTATATTCTAAAAGAAATTGCCTATAATTGGCGTAAATTATATGACCCCCTTGACTTCTGCAGCTATATTGAATAATGAGATTGGATGGTTTGACGACGCAAGGAACTCAAGTTCAAATCTTTCATCGCGTCTAGAGAGTGATGCGACTTTGTTGAAAACCATTCTTGTTGATCGAACAACCATATTGCTCCTCAACTGTGGGTTTGTCATCACTGCTTTCATTATTGCTTTCATGTTGAACTGGAGGTTAACCCTTGTAGTCCTGTCAATGTATCCATTAATTATCAGCGGCCATTTCAGTGAGGTATGATCGCTAAACCTTTAGGCCCCTACATGACAGAAAGAGACACTGGCTTTATTCCTTATATTGTTTCTTTTTCTTAATAGAAACTATTCATGCAAGGATACGGTGGCAACTTGAGTAAAGCATATCTCGGTGCTAATATGCTTGCTGGTGAAGCTGTTGGCAACATCCGAACTGTTGCTGCATTCTGTGCAGAACAAAAGGTTCTAGATCTTTATGCTCACGAGCTTGTCGAGCCTTCAAAACGTTCATTTGCACGTGGTCAGATTGCTGGAATCTTCTATGGTGTCTCTCAATTCTTCATCTTCTCTTCTTACGCCCTTGCGTTATGGTACAAACTTCCGGGTCATTARCGATACTATTTTCATTTAATMTCTTTCCTAGAAACTAATCTTAATTTACATTTACCATTTCAGGTATGGATCTGTATTAATGGGAAAGGGTTTAGCTGGATTCAAGTCTGTCATGAAATCATTCATGGTTCTAATTGTGACTGCATTAGCCATGGGTGAAACTTTGGCCTTGGTTCCAGATTTGCTTAAAGGCAACCAAATGGTTCAATCAGTTTTTGAGGTTCTAGACCGAAAGACAGAGGTGAAGGGAGACTCCGGGGAAGAACTAGCTAAGGTCGAAGGGTCTATTGAACTTCGAGGAATTGAATTTCATTACCCATCTAGGCCAGACGTACTAGTTTTTCAAGACTTTAATCTTAAAGTTCGCCCTGGACAAAGTATGGCACTAGTTGGGCAGAGTGGCTCAGGCAAGAGCTCAGTCATTTCTCTCATATTGCGATTCTATGATCCATCAGCTGGGAAAGTAATGATTGATGGTCAGTGTGATTCACCTTTACTTTCTGCTCCTTTATTTTTTCTGTTCATTCCTGTTTTAGACTCATTGGTTTCACTAGCTGATTATAAAGGTTCTTCAAATGCAAATTCTTTTATAAGTTTATGTATCTGGCAATGTATATTCTAAAATTTACTATTGCTTCAAAATAATTTTAGGTAAGGACATTAGGAGACTGAAGCTTAGATCTCTGAGAAAGCACATAGGTTTAGTCCAACAAGAACCGGCTCTATTTGCAACAACAATATATGAAAACATTCTGTATGGGAAGGAGGATGTGACCGAGTCTGAGGTGATTGAAGCAGCTAAGCTTGCCAATGCACACAGTTTCATAAGCAGTCTTCCTGAGGGATACAACACCAAGGTTGGAGAGAGAGGGGTTCAACTCTCTGGGGGCCAAAAGCAGAGAGTGGCCATTGCGAGGGCAGTCCTAAAGAACCCTGGCATACTGTTATTAGATGAAGCAACCAGTGCTCTTGATGTGGAGTCAGAGCGCGTGGTGCAACAGGCTCTTGACAGGCTGATGAAGAACCGAACCACAGTCGTGGTGGCACATAGGCTGTCGACTATTAAAAATGCAGATCAAATATCTGTGATACAGGATGGTAAGATTGTAGAGCAGGGGACACATTCAAGTCTTGTAGAGAATAGTAATGGAGCATACTGTAAGCTAATCAATTTACAGCACCAACAGCAGCCACCTCAGCATTGATACTGAGCATACTACCGTGTATGATATATGACTTAGTTTTGATGTTCTTCCTTATTGTTTTTTTTTTTTTCTTTCTAAATCACACAGTTGTATAGATTTAAAAGTTTTATATTGCATAATGAAGCCAAATGAAACTAATAAAAGATATTAACACCTTATCACATGTGTCTTTGAAAGATTGCAATAGAGGACAAKATTTATCTTAATCCTTCGTACCCCAAACTAACACCTTAATTGAACGTCGTTTTCTTTTGGGTCATTTCTAATAATCAAAGTTGTGTCTTTGGACATCCTTTTATTTTGGGTCATATCTAATTAAATTCTCTGACAACTATGTTTCACTGAATTTGTAAATAGATTTGATGCCAAGGGGAAAAAAAATTTAAAAACTAAATCTACATAAATTTATTCTCTTTGTATCATATTAACTGCAATGATTGAACATTTTTCCTCTCTATTTTATGTCAAATCGCTGAAGCTAATACGATATGGGGGGAGTATAAATAGACCATAACAGTGTACAAGTATTCTCGGCCTCTTTTACAATATCAAATTATGTTTCTCTTTTAATATATTAATGCTCTTTCAAATGTCTAATAATTTACGTGATAGAGTATAAATTAAAAATGCTATATATAATCTTAGGATCTCATATAATGTGGTAAAAATAGAAAGACTTAAGTTAATAAACATTCCTTATACTTTCAGGTACTTGATTTTGGCATACCAATCTTATTTWTATTTTTAAATTTTACTTGGTATTAAATGTAACCTATATGAGCACTAAGACCTACATATACCATCACTGTTTCACCCTTTTTTGCTCAGTTTCTCGTTGGTTTGGCACACGTTCTGGTGGAAAGGATGGTTATACGCTATTATGCGTCATTAATATCGCTTTTTTTTTTTAATATTAACATCACTGCTGTTTTTYAATTGATTCCTTACAACATCAAATCCTAGTTTTTAAGTCAGTCTTGTTTTTGTGGCCTTTTGCTTGCTATTTCCATTTCAAATTGTTGTTGACAATTAAAATGTATGCTAAGAATCCATATACTACCGTAGCATCATCAGTTCATCACCTATCATTCCTAAACACTGAAAGAGTTTATTAAGCACATATCAGCAGGCAGCAGCATACGATTGCTGATCATACAATACACCATGCATGTTTTTTATATATGTGTTCGGGACGTATGCCGGACACATAAACAAACTGGATGGCGGCTACAATATCGTGGCTCGAATCTCAACTACATCATCGCCAACGTATGTAATTGTTAATGTAGTGTTGCTGTGTTGATGTCACAATATATACCTGCCGGCCTTAGGTCAAATGCCAATTAAACTTTCATTACAAGCTTTATATATATGATTCAAGCTTGCTTAATTAGTGCATGCATCAACTATGTATTGAACTCGAAGCATAATAATAATAATAATAATAATAATAATAATAATAAAATATATAAATAATTAATAATAATAATAATAATAATAATAATAATAATAATAATAATAATAATAATAATAATAATAATAATAATAATAATAATAATAATAATAATCTCAGGTGCCTTCTTTGAAATTACTAGTTTCATATTTTCCTCTTTAAATATGTTTCAGGGTGACGAAACCAAGATTTGATTCGGTAAAACACACATTAATCCAATAATCCATTATTGCAAACTTGTACCTCTTAAAAATCGTTATATGTATCCAAGAACATCATGCCAAATGCTCCCCAACAAAAACCACCATCTTGTCCGAAATTTCTTATTAAACACACTAATAATGAAGCAAAGGTTTGTTGACATTACTCATTACACACTACTTTTGTTACTGTTAACTTATGTAGCTGACTTTGACTCGATCAATATATATTTCGACTAATTATACGAAGTGTATTTATGTAACTTACTTTAATCGCAACACATATTTAGTTAAAGCGAAAATTACAAGGTAATTAAGGAGTAATAAAAGTCCAACAATTACGTCTTATATTGGTTGAAATTCTAACATCAAGTGTTAGCCCAAGGCCTAATATAATATTAGAATCGAATCATTTTCATATCATTTACTGTGAGTAATTGACTCCTTATATATACACCCAAAAAAAGACGCTTACTAATTCAAACAATATCSTTACACCCAACCACGTATGAATTATGATATGATTACTCCTTGGTGTGTTGTATTTTCCACCATAATTACCAACTAGGACATATTTTAATAAAAGTAAGATTTTGATAATTTTCCGAGCAAATAATAAGTAGTTGTATGTCTTTAGTAAAGAAACAATTACAAATTATACACACCCTAGAAGAGTGGACAAGTGTCAACAAATGTTGAGACAGGTAAACTAGAATGTAAATATAGTAAACATATATATCACATAAATATAGTAAACATATATATCACATAAATATAGTTTATTTATTTGATTTGCTGTATTAAAAGTAATAAAATTAGTACTACTATTACATAATCATCATTTGATTATACTATATCATGTTTCCATTTATTGGTACGTGGGAGAAGTTAGAGCATTGAAAACTTTGTCATGGTCAAATACCAAAATATATATTAGCCACCATACCAATGTTATCCATTTATACGCCACCTATTTGACTTTTTTAGCTTTCTTTTTTTATTTKTTTTGAAAATATGTGAGATCATATAATAATTTACGCCAATTATTTAATTTATTTTCTCCCTTGATTCTATTGTAGTCAAGTTTATTCAGACTAAATGCCAAACACTCGAGAACAAGAACCACTACATTTTTGCCTGATGTTTCTTCGAAGGAGAGGAAACTGTTGTATGAACGGAAATGCGAATCATATCCATCATCTTTTACTCCTATAATTTATAAATTACCCTTTGAGTTGAAAAATAATGTTAGTTTGATGGTAAATAARAATATTATTAGAGTGATCTTGGTTTGAAAAGCACATCATTCYTAAAATGAACGCAGCCTACTCTATACCTTTTTTTATATGAGTCAGAAGTATAAAAATTATGGTCCACTTTTAAAATAAACTTTAAAATTAAAAAATAACAGATCTTTTATAGTTTTATTACCTTTTAACAGATTCGGACAATATACTCCATGACACACGTCAAATTTAATATCGTGTTACCAAATTTATAAGTATGTGATTGTTGAGCCCACACAATTTTTCGATAAATTAGTAAGTTAGGGCTATAATCTATCTCTACAAAGATGAAGCAGAAATCGTAAATTATATCACATTATGATGAAATGTACATGTCATTATTCTAGAATATCCTGTATTATTTATCCACAACAATGAAATTTTGTTTATTGTAATTAAAAATATGTTGAAGATTTTATAGAAAAAATTTGATTTTATCATCTTTTGACATCTTTTCCTTTCCAACTTATCCTATATGAGTACTTATAAAGTACTCAACTTTGCAATGTATTTTTATCATAGTATGTATGAATAATATTTTTTGTTATCATAAGGTATAGATGGTTGAATAGTTGCATGCATTTAGCATAACATTTTATTTTTACTAACTCTTGACACTTTGTAACGCTTTCTTTTACTAAGTACGGTAATAAACCGCGTTCTATAAATACTTATAGAAAACTACAAAGTTTAATTAAAAAGTTGATTAATAAGATTGAATGAAAAAAAGAAGCAGCATACTCTTACTGCCAGTATAACTATTCCATTGACCAGAAAAAGAAAAGAGTGATCGTCAACTATTCATCGTTGGTTTATTTATTTGACAAGAAACTAGAGCAACTTTATTCACAAGAGGTATGAACATACAAAGCGTCAAAACTACTTGTTGCTTATAACAAGATTACCAATATGCGTGTTACGTTGATGAGCTTAGTAGGTACTTTAAGAGTTTGACCAAGTCAAAACTCTATTTAATCTAATACAGTGTTTTGGACGATCAATGAGTAGCGTTTCATATAGCTTTAGCGTTTGAGGCTAGACGTTTGATGACAAAAGCTACTAATGGTAGCTTCCGAAGTAGGCTTTTCTCAAAACGCTATCAATTACTCTATATAATTATAAACTTTTTTAATAACCTACTATTCAACACGCCTACTTATTGTTCGAACACTAACAAATTATAATTAATCAAGCGCTACTAGGTTGACAGTACATCTATCCGTTACAGGCTGACATCTACTCTACCGCTAACAGCCTACCTCTACCGCTAGTTTTTCCAAACATACAATATTTAGTTTGTTTATTTCGTATTCTAAGGCATACCAGAGAATGCTCATGTTGAAAAATTAGTATGATCGGATACACTGTCCCACTGTTCTGCCACCCATGTTGGCTATTAAAGTGTCACTCTTTAATCAAAAGTTTTGATAGCTACATACTGCATAGTGTGAAACAATAGTGCTAAAAAAAATATTTTAGGAAGACTTATGCTATATTTCACTGCATGTAGTCAAATATTTATATTTCTTGATCTATACAATAATCTATTGTATAAAACTTATGCTCCTTCATATTTAAGAAGCACTTTACACTTATTTAATGAATTCTTTATTTATTGGTAAAAAAAATAATAATTAGTTATCCTTCTAGTACTTGTCGAGATGAATAAAAAAAAACCCACATAATTATATTTTTCGCTTATAAATTAGGAACCAATTTATGCAACATTTACTTTTAGAAGCATAGTGAGTATATATATTTCTGAAAAAATTTGGTTGAGGTTGTTGGAATGGTTCATCTCAAGACTTATATGCAATGAACGATCAATGAAGGATATTAGCAATGAACTAGCACA
Organism: Bassia scoparia; assembly: GCA_008642245.1. Lineage (NCBI taxonomy): Eukaryota > Viridiplantae > Streptophyta > Magnoliopsida > Caryophyllales > Amaranthaceae > Bassia > Bassia scoparia. The sequence continues at coordinate 67,012 of SNQN01001233.1, read as the reverse complement.
CTCTATTAATATGAAACTTTTAGAAAACTGTCCGAACACAAAGACACGAGAGTTAGGCCAAAAACGGACAATATCAAATCATATATTTTTTTTCCCCAAAGCAAATCATAATACAACAGCACAACAAGTATCGTTATGATCTTTATTTAATCAATTCATTTATTTAAAGCTTAGAAATTCATTATGATATATATATATATATATATATGATTAAAGCTCTCAAAAGCTTTATCATGTTGTGAAGGATTCGAGGATATTCTGTGATCCCAAGTGGGATTTTTATAAAAGTTGTTTCTTACAATTACACGCTATGGACCCATAGGCTAGATTATGAAAGCCAAAAGGATAGAATGATAGATGATGTTTCAGAGTACAAACATAAACAACAGTCCAATTCATGGCGATCTTTGATATTAACATACCAACTTCTTTCCTTGGTTGCCAGGTTCATATAATGCGCATACGTGACATARACTTGTACAACAATCAATGTCAACATGTTGCCTCCGTTTGCTTGGACGTAAAACGTTTTCAATCTAAAATGATTTTCATGGAAAACAATTTTCTTGAAAAAAAAAATTTGATTCCATTGTTTGGTTGCATGTGAAAAAAAAGTGATGGAAAATAAATATGATTCAAGGAGGTACTTAGTGAAGGAGAGGAGTGTACAAGAGAATAAATGAAAATAGTTTTCTATCATTGTAAGGGAAAGTTACTCTCATGGAAAATGGTTTTACACTTTTTTGTCTARCAAATAATGTAAAATTAAAAAAGAAAGAAAAACACTTTTCATGYCAAATGTTTTACGATCTACCAAATGAAGCTTAGGTTTTTGGGCTCACATTATAAGTTGGGGTCAAGTTTCGTGATACTCTAGCTTAACACACATGATAAAGAATGTAGATTATACTATATCATCATCTGTAAAATCGATCTAAATATTGTAGGTTTCATAGAATTTTCAATCATTTTTATCATCGATCAATTTTATTATATGGAATGAATTTCATTTATGAATTCAATATTTCCTTATTTTCTTGCCACTCCTCCATGGTTTATTATTTTATATCAATCTCATATAACTCACGATGACTGAACATGGAAGAATTTTAAACAAATTAAAGCTTAGTCATTTACAATTTTAATCATACATAGATAATAGTAATCACTCAATTCATAATTAACTTATTTGGTGTTCATATAGACAAATTATATAGTAAAACCGTCACCGGTTATTTGTAATCCTATTTCCTTCCCTAAACCTAATCATGAATTCCATTTCATCGTCGTATCATTTTCTTTGACTATACCAATTAAACAACATGCCTAAACATACATATGAAGTACAGTTAAGGCTAAAGTTAAAGATGGCTAAAAAATTTACTGTACCAAATTTAGCATATAATATAAATGTGCCCAATACTATAATTTAATACAATATATTCCGTCACTTCAAAAAAAGTTAACAAACATGAATTTGTTCATATATATTTGTCTTACAGTAGATTCTTCTCATTGTGTTGCTTGCTCAATAAGTCCATAGAAATTTCACAGAATACACTTATTATATTCTAACAATTTGTGGAAAATTCATTCATCATTGTTGCGTTTATATATATAGATAGATTTAATTATAATTTTTCGAATGTTTCAAAGTAATTTGGTCATATTTGAAGAACCATAAATCAAGGACATAATGCATATATAATTATGACATGAGTAAATATATGAGCCATAAAAGGAAAAATATATATTGGGGGAAAGTTTTGGTGAAAGAAGATGAACCATGCAGACAGAAGTGTTGAAGAATTTTTAAGCCCTAATGATTTAATGGTTGTTATAAATAACAGATTAGATAGGTCTAACATGAAACACTTTAAAGATTTTTAGCTGATTAATGGCTGACTAACGGACAACTAGATGACTTGTTGGCTGATCATATGAGTTTATTCTGAATTCAAGAATTTAGATTTGAGGAATTACAAGAAATATTATTATATATATATTATACATTTTTTCTAATGTGTATCAAGAATACTGTTTAAGATACAATATAATCATTATAGAATATGTACGTAATTATATAGGTAATACTAAAATATTACATACCATATTTAACTTAAAATATCTCTGTAATCAAATAATTAATAGAGAATAGCAAATAATCAAAAATTTAATATTGAATTTGTTGTCTTACATGTGCTCATAGACACACATTAGAAAAATCGATATACATATAACATCAGTAATAGTCAAAATTGACAATATTAAACTCAATCAGATCATTATGCATGCATGATTATCTGATCTGATTAAGCAGTAATTACATTATTATTATTTTTAATACGATCTACGTACCGTGGAAGGCTTATTGTTGCTATGACATATTATTAGTTAAGAAGATTTTACTTACAGACTAATTATTATCAGTTTTGTTGGGTCTTCAGTAACTATTATCCATTGATTTGTTTAAATAGGTATTTTTTTCATACTTATCACATAAACAATGCAATATGATTAATAATGTAATAAATTAATAATATATTTTGTAAATTACAGACTAACAGTATGATTGATGTATGTCCTGCAAATGTGCATGTGTTGTGTGTATATGCAGATGCTTAAATTATGTTGTTGAAATTAGGGAAACTATTAGTTTGATCTGAGAATATATAATCTAATCAAAAGCTTGTTTTGTTTTGAACAAATGATTTATCCCAAGCATTATTTATTATCACTTTTCACTACACTCCAATAAAAGCTTTTGAGCTTAAAAGATCAATGCATGCACACAAGTTACCGGACCTTCATACAAAACACGTAAGTCTTTATCGTACTCGGTATTTCACTTAGCAAGGACCGAAGGGGGATAAATATAATGATATTTAAACTTGTGATGTACTTGTCGCTCTATACCATTATCAAAGTCAACTAAAACCCTAAGCTAATTATAAGCTAAAGTAGTGAGCCTGACTATTATAATAGAAATACATATCGATCTACGATTATGTAATATTATAGAGTGATCTTAGCATATTACTGAATTAACTTGAACATTAAAAGTGGTGCTCAAAATCATAACGTGAAAGGGTTTGTGAAGACCTAACTCAGTTTTAGAAGCAACAAAAATGATGTTCTCGCTCTTACTTTTTTTATTTTCTCGTTTAGGTCAACCAAATCAACGACAAAAAGAACATGTTGGAATTGCATCGTTTAATTTCAACTCAAGTTAAGATTGATGTCTCTTATAAAACTTCCCCAAGTGAGACTAGGTTATTACCATGATATACGTAAATCTCATGGAAGATTTTACTTGTTGAGGTAAGCATTGGTAGCTCACTATCTATCTTTGGAAGCTAATTAATAAGAACTAATTTCACTAATTGGACTTAGGACGGGTTTTGACATTGATAATATAAGAAATGACACATTAAACGTTCAATTTTAGTCAAGGAAGGGGTTTGAAATAGTGACTTCAACTCACTTTTATCCTTGAAATCAGAGGTTCGAATCATCATACCTCCTCCCCTTATAAATTCTACCCCGTCCTTATGACTCATTTGAAAAACGTTTATTTTAATGTCATCTTTCTGATCTTTTAATGTAGAGATAATGTAATATATCTTTGAAACTTGAAAAAAAAAACAGTGCAAGTTATGTTATTAATTACTAAAAGAGTTGAAATGAACTCAAAACAACAAGGCAATATAATGATGATTTGACCATTGAGTATATTATACTCCGTATTATAAGATAGGTGAAAAAAATGAATGGCAAATTTAAGTACATATATCATGCTAATTTTTCCGTTGACCTGTTAAGGTAGCTTTAAAATGAGCTTTGGCTTCAATTTAGAACAAGTAATGGAAAAAATCTGCCTAATTAACAAACACTCTTTACAACATGTAGAACCGACCACACAACTAACCTTCAACCCTTGACTAAATCTCTAAAGCAATTCAAAAATTAACATTTTGCATAGTCCTTTACTTAAATCCAAAACTATTTAATACTCATTTTGGAATTATCTGTATTTATAGTCAATAATACAAACTTTAATTAATGCACACTTTTGTCATGCACATATATATACAAGTAGATGAACTTTATTCTTTAACCTGGAGAGTTGAAGACAATGCCAACCAGATGAGCCAAGGCTCGATCTGTTTAATTCTTCGGACTGAATCGGATTTGAATTGAACTGAATTGAGTTGAAATGAACTGAAGTACTTAAAACTAAGTCCAAAGATCAAGGCCTAACACATCCATAACGACTTATTTCAATTTTCATTCCTTGCGTAAAACTTTGTGCCGATTCCAATTAAGCTAACCATAATACTATATCTGTCTCTTATACACATCTAGATGTGTATAAGAGACAGTCATTCCTTGCGTAAAACTTTGTGCCGATTCCAATTAAGCTAACCATACTATATTTATGCAGCCAAGTAGTGCAACATTGCATGTATATTAATTAACCATTGACATTAGTATTAGGGTCACGGACTAGCTGGTGTACCATGACATCAATGATGAGGAATTGAAACGGGTTGATGATCATATTTGATCAATTGATCAMACCATATTCGTACTAGCTAGGACAGCCGACTAACTATCTATGAAAGTTCGTTCTCCAATGGGTGCACTTATTTAATTATAATCGTCATATATACATACAGTGTTATTAGAATGAATATGCCAAGTGATCATTATGTTTCAARCAAAATCTTAAGCAAATAGTTGAGGATCATGATTGATTGATTGCTTTATATCTTCAGTTAGAAATGATAGTAAAAATCAACAAAAAAAAATATCCACAAAAAAGCCCATCAAAAAAAGTTGCTTACTACTAAAAGCAAAGCTTATAAAACAAATCACTATAAATCTTATTACTAAATAATGCATATTTTCTCCATTTGTAAATTCATATGAAAAATAAAGGAAAATAATAGGTAATCATCCCAAAAATAAAATAAAAAATATATACTAAAAAAAGTGTTAAATAATAAAAAGGTAAAAGCATATATTTATGTGGTGTATTGGTGTGTAAATGAGGATGATACCTTAATCTACCATGTATAAGTGATGAGGTGTCAAAAGAAGAGTAATTAGAGAAGCAAGAAGAGGAAAAAGAAAAACTATAAAACAAAAGTTTAAATCCACCTTTCAAATATGATGACTGTTGCAAATACCTAATCCTTGATTAAGGTGTCACTCTATTGGTCATTTAGGCTTCAAATCCTTGAAACACACCCTCTCTTAAGAACAACCTTGCCTTCTTTTAGGAAGCTCTTTTCTTATTTCAATGCATTTTTATATTTAATATCATCATAATATCATATAATATAATGTAAACCTAATTTGAAAATGACTTGATGATCTTTTCAAGCCCTTATTCGTCCTTCCTATATATATCATACACAAAGTCCCACCAAAATTATCAACCAATTGATTACACTAATTGATCTCCCCTTTCAATTATTCTTTCCTTAACTTCTTTCCCTTTTTTTAGTCTTTCTTGTTTTTGAAACACATACTAAAAAGTAATCGAAGAACACCACACAAAAAAAAAAGATGGGTAGGTCTCCATGTTGTGATGATACTAAGGAGTTGAAGAAGGGTCCTTGGACACCCGAGGAGGATGAGAAGCTCGTCTCGTACATCAACGAACACGGCCATGGAAGCTGGCGCGCTCTCCCTAAGGCCGCCGGATTGAATAGGTGTGGCAAGAGTTGTAGGTTGAGATGGACTAATTACTTGAGGCCCGACATTAGGCGCGGCCGCTTCACTGAAGAGGAGGAGGATATGATCATCAAGCTTCATTCTGTTCTTGGGAACAAGTGAGTGTCTATTTCGTGTTTTGTCTTGTATTATATTCAATCTTCATTRTTACAACACAAGTTAACAACGAACGTAACAAAAACAATATTTTCTCTAGTCACAACACTTTCCTTTTCATCTAAAAATAATAACCGTCTTACAAATTAAACACGTCTATATCTAAAATCGAGATTTTCCTTTGTTAGTGTAGTAAGTAGAGTGTCTAGCTAAAGAAGAAAAAAGGATGTAGTTTACGTATTTATTAGTAATCTAAATTGCTGTTTTTGGTTCTTTGTTGTTTAATTTTTGAAGGTGGTCAAGGATTGCAGCTCATCTTCCGGGAAGGCCGATAACGAGAATAAGAAATATTGAACCTCATGAGGAAGACAAATCTCAAATCGGGAATTGATCCGGTTACTCCAAGCCTAGAACCGATCTTATCTCCTAGCCAATTTGTCGCAACTTCTTTCAACCTCGCAAAATATTTGGACCATGATGAACCTTGGGACATCAACAATGCTCTTAGGCTACAACTCTAACGTGGCGACTTAGCCAAACTCCAAGTCCTCAAAACATCTACCAAATCCTAAACACAACAATTCATCATCATCCCTTCCACAAATGGACCAAACCATGGCATCCAACCTGGACTAATGTATCAAACATCAATAATAATAATATGTCCTCATCAAGCTCTCAAAGATACTTCAGTTCCTATTTACCGGTCCAAACCAAGGAATAGCTCCGATAACACGCCGGAGTTATATATCCGAGCATGGATAAGAATTATGGTAGAGCTTGGCAGTAACACAACAACAACAAAACCACAACAACTACTCATAAACCTAGATGAGAATAGGCTTCCTTCCCTGGTAAATCATTTCTCCCGAAGCATCAAAGTTACCAACATGATCTAGGCAACACAAACTCAACAAATGCCTCATTGCCGTATTCCTAATATGGGACTTCTTGGAAGGTTGGGAAAAGCTCTTGATGATGCTAATAGTGACTTTTGGAAGAATTCATTAAGTAAGTATTAGTTTTTTCTTTATATTATTTTATTTGCATGGCTATTATTCATCTATTTCTTTTTTTGAGGATTATTTTCATTAATTTATTTAATTCATAATATCATAAATTATTGTATCAATGTACTTTCTAATAAATTTATTATTTTAGACAATGGGAATTGGGTTTGTAAACAAAGTTTGACTTGGAAAACAAACAAGTAAAAAAGTAAGTTTTGTTTTGACTAATATACTAACTAGATACTAGACATTGATTTTGTAGTTTATACATACAAAATAACGTATTAAATCATAATAAGGGATTATTTTTGTTTATGACAGTTTTATAATATCGTGTTTTTCTTTTTCATGCAGCTATAATATTGCTACTACGTACGTTAGTTGGAGCATCACAAAGTTCGTCATGCAAGGGCATATATTCAAAGAGAAATTGTTGAAATTATTATACTGTATCGAATTCTTCTTTTTTTTTGGGAGTATTTATTAATGGGGTGATTGAACATATATATAGTTACATACTTGTACAAAGCCCTACATTATCAAAATTTTCATTAATTGGTTTGTAGAGATCAAATATTATTATTATTATTATTTTATGAGTTTATTGTACAAAAAAGTTCGATTAATATATATGATATAGTTAATATAAATATTTGATAATAATTTCTATACTTGGTATTTAAGTAGAATAGAAAATAATTAGGTCGTAAAGTTGAATATAAATATAACAATATAACTATTGGTTTCAATAATTTCAATTCATTGTGTGAACTTGAGAGAATGTTGAAGATCAAACAAATAGAATCTTATTATGATTAATTTAGGAAGAGTACAGCTATATACAATACTACAGAGAGGGAAGAAGCTCTAACAAACTTCTAACAAACTTCTAACAAACTAACAGAATTAGTTACAGGAATCTAATTATAATATATTTATTGGTATGAACTAACACCCCCCTTCAAGCTGGACTTGAATGCTTAGAGGTGGCCAACTCTGTACTGGAGGCTGAAAACAGTCCAAGCTTGGCTGAAAGAAATCGTGTTGATCAGTCCTAGAGCTTTGTCATCAGATCAGTATCATGAGTGCAATTTAACATGAAGTAGTAGCTATAAAAAGTTGAACATTTTCTCGACATAATGAACATCAATCTTGGCATTTTTCAGTAAATGCTTAGTTTGCTCATGATGACATGGATTTTCAGCAATATGCTGAGCAGAAATAGTCACAGAACAACTGAATAGGCTTAGGCACATGTACATCCAGATCAGCAAGTAAATACATCAGCCAAGTCACTTCACTTGTAGTATAGCTCATGCTCCTATATTCAGCTTCAGTAGAGCTTTAGAAAAAACCTTTTGTTCTTTTGTTTCCATGAAATCAAAGAATTCCAAGAAAATACAATATCCATTTAAGGACCTACAGAAAAATCACAAGATCCCAATCTGCATCACTATAAGCATGCAATACAAGATCTGTCTTGGAGAATAGAATAAACCAAGATGAAGAGTTCCTTCAAATACTTAAGAACATGTACTGCAGAGAAAATGAGGAGTCCTAGGACATTAGAACTACTGACTTAATGATGAGTAACATAAGAAATGTCCAGGTCTAGTTCAGATTAGATACAAAAGCTTGCCCACAATCTTCTGAATGCCTCTGGATCTGACATTAAGTCTCCATCAGTATGATTGAGTTTCAAACCTTTAGGAAAAGGAAATGAGTAGGAACACAATTCATCATAATGTGCATCATGCAACATTCCAAAATATATTACTTTTGATTTAACATAATCCCAGCAGAAGACTTGATACCTCAATTCCAAGAATATGCCAAAGAACCAGATCTTTGATAGTAAAAGCAGACTGAAGATTGTTTGTTTGAGCTTTAGCAAAGAAATTATGATCATTCCAGTAATCAATAAATCATCAACATAGGCCAAAACAGCTGTGAAAGAAGCATCTTTATGATGAATAAAGAGAGAGTAATTGAGTAAATGCTTAAAACCAGCTTTAAGAAGAAACTTGCTAAGTTCAACATTCCACTGCCTTGAAGCTTGTCTAAGACCATAGATTGATCTTTGAGTTTACATAGTTTGCCTGTAGCTTTGAGATAACAGGAGGAGGCTTCATGTATAAATCTTCCTCAATAAACCATGCAAGAAGCATTATTAATATCTAATTGTTGAATATCCATCCTCCTGGCAGCAGCAAGTGCAATCAAAACCCTAACAGTTGTGAATTTGCCACAGGACTAAAAGTATGCTTAAAATCCTTGCCCTCAATTTGTTTGTCTCCCCTTGCAACCAATCGAGCCTACATCTCTCATAGTACCATCAGGCTTAAATTTGTTTATAGACCCATTTAGACCAATAGGAAGTCACACAGAAGGCAAATCAACCAAATCAACTAGTTCCAGGTGGATTTATTTCAAGAGCTGTAATCTCTTTCTGCATAGCCTCTTGCCATTCAGAGAAAATCCTTAGCCTGATTGTAAGAATAAGTTCAGGTGTAGAAAGAATTAGACAGACTATGCAAATAAGAAGGATCAGATAGAAAAGAATAGGCTCAGATAGAACATTGAAAGAAGAAGAAGGATCGAAGGAATAGAAGAAGGAAGAGTCTTTGTAGGAATGACATAATCCTTAAATTTTGATGGGAGTGTAATATGTCTGGTGGAAGTTCTAGTGGTGGAGGTGGTGTGATGGTGAGAAGAGAGACAGAGGAGGAGAAAGAGTAGGAGAACAGAAGATGCAGAAAAGGAGAAGGAATATGAGATCTTCAGCAGGAGAAAAGTAGAATAAGGAAAAAGAGAAGGCATTAGAAAGAAAGTAAAGAGATAGAATGAAAAAAAACAGAAGAAAGATGACCTGTAGACTCAGCTTGAGCAAATTGTTCAAAAGCATGAGAAACCAAGGAAGAGAAGAAGAGAATTCAAAAATAGGAGTATAGAAGCAGAAATAGGATGAGATAAAAGAAAAGGAATTCATTCTCAATGAAATGAACATCCCTACTTAACAGAATCTTATGTGTTCCAAAGAATACAATTTAATCCTTTTTGTGCAGGAGATATCCAATGAAAACACATTTATGAGACTTAGGAGCAAATTTATCCTTAGAAGATATCAAAGGATAACACAAACACCCATAATCCTAAATGATCATATGAAGGTTTCTATTAAATAACCTTTCATATGGAGTCTCCCAATTCAAAACCTTAGAAGGCATTAGTTTGATAAGATAGGTAGCAGTGGAGTATGCATTCACCCCAGAATTTAGTAGCACTGGCTTGAAACTTAAGTGCCTTAGAAGTTTCCAAAAATGCCTGTGTGTTTTCTCTCAACCCTAATTTTGTTGAGGATTTCAGGTATGCTCTTTTGATGTATTAATGCCCTTTGAAGCAAACAACTTAGAACAAGATTTTGCACAATTTCAGTACCATTATCACTTCTGATAGTCTTACATGACATTAAACTGATTCTCAACATAAGCAAGGAAATTGGACACAACAGTAAACACTTGAGTTTTATCATGAATCAAATGAGTCCAAGTGACTCTTGTATGATCATCTAAATGGTAAGAAAGTAATGAGCTCCAGACATTGTAGGATCTTATATTTACCCCACAATCAATATGAACAGCATAAAAGGAGCATTTGCAATAGATGAGAAACAGGAAATGGATGTTTATGATGTTTAGCCAAAATACAAATTTGACAATTAGGATCACAATCTTAGAACGAAGAAGAAAAGAAAGGTGCTGTATTGCTAAAAGAAGCATGTCCTAGTTAGCATGAACAAAGCTAGATCATTACTATTACAACATTATTAGCTATTGAAGGAATAGAAATAGGTACATGATTATGATATCAGCAGAAAAAATATAAAGATCTGAAGCCTGGAAGCAAAGCCTTTGATCTCTTATTGATAGGGTCCTGAAATTTGCAAGACAAAGCATCAAACATCACAGTACCTGAGAATGTGAGCAATCTTGCTGATGAAAGAGATTATTCCTAAAACTAGGACAATATAAGACTTGAAGAAGAGTATATGCTTATTCAATATGACAGAACCAGCATAGAACAATGCTAAAAGAACTATCAGGCAAAGTGATTTTACAGGTACTGGCAATTTATGCAAATCAGAGAAAATGACAAATGAGAGGACTGTGATCTGTTGCTCCCTGTGTCCACTATCCGCTAAGTAATAGGCAACATTGAAATAGAATTTGCTGAGACACAACAATTACCTGCCAAACTGGCCAGCTGAGGACCAAAGGATCAGATTGAAAGTAGAAGAAGAGGAGAAGTATGCATTGCCTTCATACTTCCTGGATTACACAGCATTGACCCATAATAGGATCTGCCTTATGAGAGAAGAAGCAGAATAGAACAAAGGCAGGAGATGAACCAAGATTGCCAGGAGCAGAAGAAACTTGAGCATTTGCAACAGTTTCGAAGTGCTTTGTTCTTCTGATTTTGAAACACTGCAGGATGCAACCAGCTTCCAACAAGCATCAATCGAATGACCTTTCTCTTGCAATGATCACAAAGCAATTGCTTTGATTTCTTAAAATCTCTTTAGCGGCTGAGGAAAACCTAGCACCAGAACTTAGAAGCAGAATTAACAAATTCAAGGCACTGGATCAAATCACAGAATTGAAACATTATTATGATTTTGCTGCTCAACTGTAAAAGAGTATGATAGCTGTATTAAACAGAAGGAAGAGAATCCTGACTCAGCAAATTAGTTTTGACTTGATCATACACTCGATAAGACCATTGAAAAATTGCATAGCTTGTTGCGTTGCTGAATCTCCAAGAATTTCTTCAACAAACCACAAGAACATTTAGGCAACATACACAAGGAACACTCAGGATAACCATCCAGCATCTTGCATTCATCCCATAGCCTCTTCAATCGAATGAAATATTCAGTAATCGAAGCACTTCTTGCTTTAAGGACTAATTGTTGATGAATGCAATAATCGAGGTGCATTTGTGCGCCAACGTCTTGAGCTCAGACCAAAGCTGTTCAAACTCTCAACAAATTGAAATGATTCTGCAATGTTCTTATCAATAGAATTGTGGAGCAAGAAAGCACATGATAATCATTGCGCAACCACTCTGATAATCAGCTGCAAGAGATCAGGAGAAGGCAATTTCAGTACAATCCAAACTTATTACGAGCAATCAATGCAACCTTCACAGTTCTGCTCCAAATTAATGAAGTTAGAACAGTAAAAAGATGTTGTGAAAGTTGATCCAGGATGATCATGAGTGAGAAGAAAATAAGGGATCATCATTAGGATTAGGTTGAGGAATATTGTGTGAAGGCATCATTTTCAGAATTCGAAGCCCAGCCGATTATCGAAAACAGAGAGTGAGATAGAAAAGGAAAGAAAGATACGAGAAGAAGAAGAAAGCAAGAGAAAAAATAATAGACGAAGAAGTTGTAGAATTGAAGAGAATTGCAGAAAACACTGCAACAATGGCGGAAATCAAATCAACAATGGCGAAAAAAGAATTTTCGAAACAAGAAAGAAAATTGGCTCGTGATACATGTAACTTGAGAGAATGTTGAAGATCAAAACAAATAGAATCTTCATTATGATTAATTTAGGAAGAGTACAGCTTATATACAAACTACAGAAGGGAAGAAGCTCTAACAACTTCTAACATTCCTAAACAACTACAGAATTAGTTACAAGGAATCTAATTATATAATATATATTTGGTTGACTAACACATTGTTTTAAATATTGCACTATTGATCACTTAACAACTTCTTCATAATTCAAGACTATATATAATATATATATATTTATATATATATATATATATATATATATATATATATATATATATATTTATATATAATTTATGAGGTTGATCCAATGAGAAGAACCTTAAAAGAGAAGTGTGAGAAGCAATCTTGGCCCTTGTTTTTAAGATGGACGGCTAGGATGTGCATAAGTTTATAGTGAATGTGACAAATTTTCCATGAATGTGATTTTTTATGAAAATGCACATTTTATTATAAAATATGCACATTATGTATAAATTATGCACTTTCATTTTTTCATGAATAATCTTGACCCTGATTCAAAAATCAACGATCAAATTGCTTCTTACACTTCTCATTTTAAGGATGCTTCTCATTTGATCTAAATCTATATATATATATATATAATATATTATATATATTATTTATATAATTATTTATATTTATATAATATATATAATATATATATATATATATATATATTATAATATCAACAAACGCAATTAAGCACAACGCCGTAGATTAATTTAACGACAAGAGTCAATATAAAATAGAAAGTGTAGAATTATTACATAATACAAAATGTTTGTTTTCTCTGTCTTTTACTTGAATCTCTACTTAATCTGAACTTTTAGTCCTTAGAAGAAGTACACATACACAAAAACTTATATAGTAAAGTAGTAATATGTATGTTATGTGGTCTAATTGCTCACTTAAACTTAGAAAGCGTAAAGAATATAACTTTTCTAGAAAACCTCTAACTACTTTTATGTGGAGTGATAAGGTTGCTGATTTAGATTTACATTATTAAAATATATACAGTTCAACTTCTGTTCTAGAATGTATGTGTTATGTGGTCTAATGCTCACATTTTTTTTTAACATAAGCTCTTTTAATAAATTAAAGAAGAAAAGAGTAAGGGATAACTAAGTGGTTAAAAATTTTCCTCCCGATTTTAGGTGGTCATGAAATCGATTTTCATTGTGACTCTCTCAGCACAAAAAAAAAAAWAAATTAAATTAAATTAAAGAAGCAAATTATATGAAAATGATGAAGATCTCTTTCTCACCTTGTATTATCCTCCTCAAGGGGGATTAAGATTGACTTATCATAAGGCTGACTAAGTGACTTTATTTGGTTTTGTAATTTTGTTACGTACTGTATATAGTCTTTTACGTGGTTTAATTTAAAAGTAATGTCGTGGAAACTGTTTATATCAATCATTTTTTTACGGAGTATTTTTTTTTGCTTAGTCTTTTTTTTCATACTCTTTTAAAAAGTATGTAAATAAATTTTGTGTACCTTTTCTAATGCACATTATTCATTAATCAGATCATTCTGATGAGTAACTAAAATATATTAATTATTTGTCATGCAAACTTTTTAATATAATCCTTGGAATATGTATAAAGGTTGGCTGATATAGATTATATCCCTAATATACAAAGTCCCAATTTTATTCACCTTATTTTTGCTTAATTTCAACACACAATAAAGTAAGTTCATAACAAAATTAAGGTTTTTTACCGATAAATTGCAAAATTCAGGTTTTACTCTCTTACAAAAATGTGTCAAAGTACGGAGTAAATAAGTTTTAGTTATATAGCTATCAAGTTCGCTACTCTATTATATTCATTGTCATTTAATAATGGGTAATAATGTTATTACATGTTGCCTTAAGCATTATACATGAGACATTATTATAGTAATTATATGCATTATACATAAGACATTATTATTCAAGTTGCGAGAAATGTTTGATTTTATAAAATATTACTATTTTGACTTTTTTTCATAGCCCTAAGCATTATATCTTTTTTAAAAATATCAATTTAGGGTCCGTTTACATTAATTGTAATCAATTYAACTGAACTGGACTAAAAATAAGCTAATGTAAACAGGCCCTTAYTGTGCTTTACCATTCTTCTAATAAGCTACTTAATGAACACAACAAATTTTATAATACACTCGATTGTACGGTACAACGACTACAACCACAATCAATTTTTCATAATAGTCCACTAAGTATGGATATACAATATGAAAAAAAGGTAGAAGTTATACAATTTCACCAGTGGTATTATGCACATTCTCGAGGAAATAAATACAAAATTTTCTTCATAGATATTAACATGCAAATATATTATTATTTCACAATTTTGATTTTTTTTAATGATATGAGTAAATATGGTGTATCGCACGGATCTTAAACTACTTAATTAAGATAAACTAATAAAGTAACTTTTTCTGCACAAAATTTAGCATATACTCACAAATTAATTAACCCAAACAAAGTTAATTGAGATGAGTCACACAACAGGACCACCACAAAGATAGTATCATACTATCATGATTTTAATTACTATTACTGCGGGTGTTAACGAGTCAAGCCGAGCTTTGGATACTTTGACCTCGATTCGTGACGAACATTCTCGAGCTTCAGCTCGAGCCGAACTTTGAGCTTTTTCYAGTCTAAAAAATCAAGTTCAAAATACATCAAAGCTATATTGATGTTCAAAAACTATAGTAATATAATGATTTCTTAGAGCATATAATATTCAACAACTATAAATTTTCTATTTTTTTTGGACTTATCAATAATATACCACTAATTTTATAATTATTAAACTATATATATAAAGATAAAATAATATTTCGAGCTTGTTCACGAGTTTTCGAGCCGAGCATAGATGAGGTTTAGTTTATGAAAACTTTGAGTCGAGCTTGAGCCGAGCTCGAACAGGCTCAGCTCATTAACACCCCTAACTATTACTATTTGTATTAATCATTATATTATTATTTATTGTAATAACAACAAACAACAATAATTTTACGAGTATTATTTTTATGTTATTCAAAAGTCTTGTAATGGCATGCAGAGGTACATTATATTTATTGTGTTCAGTTGATAGTGACGTATCTTTTTGTCTATATAGTACGGTTCTATTATTCAGCATTTTACAAGTCTATAGTGCTAAAAATAAGTCGATTAATATTGATTAAAGGTATTATATTGACCAAATAGATCTAATCGATACAATAACAATATAAGTTATTGTGCACTCGATGCACTTGAGACTTTGCCGTATTGTATTTTATTTTATTTGGATGAGGGGAAGGAAGAATTGAATGAAGAACGAAATGTTTGTCGTTCTCCCGTATTACAATGAATATACGAAGTATAA
>SNQN01001233.1:13775-41719 GCA_008642245.1 Bassia scoparia | reverse complement strand
TTTAATCAACGACCATAAAGACTATTCTTTATCCGTTATCATCGAGTGTCATATACCTTGCGTCTGGGTTAATAATATTAGTACATAGTAGGCTTTTTGTAGGAGAAAAGCTAATTACTATACTATATTACTAGTATACGACTGTGTCCGCTTCTCATAATCTTGTTATTACGGTATGTTGAGAAAGAGAGTAGAGAGATCGATGACGTACGCGTGTTTTAGTCTACCATCCAAGTTATTATTGAAAGTAATTACTGTATTAAATGAGGATTGTAACAAAAAGAGGACAAATATATGGGAGTCTTAACAGTATGAGTCTTGAGGATGAAAATTTGAAGGAATAGCCAGTGATAATGAAGCACTGCATTTAACGGTAAAACCCGCTTTGTTCAAGTTTTCGATCCGATATTAGTAGTTCACTAGGTCTTCTTAGCTTCCTTTCTTAACATGCTCATTTCTAAGACTTTGTGGTGGCTTGTAGCTTCAAGTCTTCTTTGTTGAATCGTTCAACATTACGAATATAGAGTATATAACATGTTTCATATTTCCGAACCTTTTTGTTGGCTTTTTTTGATCAAACTATTCAGCGTTAATAGTATTGGTTTGATGCTTTAAGCAAATACATGTGTTACTCCTCCTCCTTTTACCTTAACTACTCTGTAACTATTATCTAATTAAACAACTCGTTAAATACCATGGGGCTAAAGTGATGATATATGAAAAATACTTGGTATAGGAGTATGCTCTGATCATCTCCGTCACATGGAAACGATCTTGGTTGGCCTTGGAACATGCGGAACTGTCAGTAACAAGTCCACCCATACTAATCGAATAATGCACTTAAAAGGAACAGGGATCGAAGGAGAGATTCGAACTGGGTGATCTGGTTTTCTTTCATTCGTCCTCTCATTTTCTTCTTGTAGAGTAAAATAACTGTATGCATTTTGTCATAGAACGTGTAGTTTTTTCCTTTCTTTTGGTTTCCCTATTTTCAGGTCGTTCAGTATAGATTCAATGACTTCTAGAGAATGTAATACTTATATCAAAGTCCAACTAAGCAAGATTTCCATCCACTCTGGGTTGGCTGCAGTGGTTCAAAAGAACTTGTTGGGGGGATGGAACTGGAGTGTTTTGGACTCGTCCATTTCTCATCTCTTCTTTTTCTTTTCTTTTTGTTTCAATTGACATTTAAATTCAAACTACATCTTTAAAAACTTGTATATTGTGGATATATGTTCTATAAACAGTCATATTAAAAAGATGGTCGCCGCGTCAATGGTAGTCGGTTGGTCTGAGTATGAGTGTCTTTCAAATATGCTCAGTGTGAAAAAAAATTAAAATAATTTTTGCTAACACAAGGAATTATTCCTGAGACCTTTCTAGTGAAATAAAGTGTAAGGTTTTAAGCTACACTTACTTGCCACAATGTAGGGGTTTCATGGTAATTGTGTCAAATAATATTATATATATAAGGTTCACATGTACATAGTAACTAATTATTAAATTGGGTGAGGTACGATTATCTTTCTCTTAATGTTTTTTAGTTACAACTACATGAACTATTTATCATACTAGGAATACTTTAATCAATTTGACTTACATACCATTTTTTATATAGGTGGCTCCGTATACGATAACTCCGAGTCATTCGCTCTAGACATAAACACATTTTAGCTTTTACAAGTGTGAGTGCAAAACAAAACTCCGGTACTTTGCCATTGTAGATAAGTCGGAGTGGTAAATGTTGGTTAGATTAGGGATGAATAATCCCCGACGAAATATTATTGTTGATGGTTTGTGGTTAATATACCCATCATTCACTTGGCAAAACCTCTCTCCTTTAAATGAAGGACATGGGCTGTTACTTTTTTTTCCTCCACTAAGGCCTAATATTACAGATAGGATGTCACTTTATGTGAAATCTATTGGAGATAAGTAGGAATTTTTACTTAGTGTACTGTATTTGTTGCATGTCTAGCTCATGTGCAGTAAGAGTGCGTTGCAATTGTGTTGATGGGTAAACATTAAGTGTGGGTTAATTACCAAAAAAAATTAACGTGATTGATGGGAATGGTGGTTACAAGGTTTTGAGATTAACAGAAGATTTTCTCATATGTCAAGAACTAAGTCACGTTATGCAAGAACAACTGCAATAAATAGATGATTGAAGCTGAAGATTGACTAGAAAATACATGTGAGAGTAAGATCAAAATCATTTAGACAAGAGTGTTTAGTTCATTTTTAATAATTGCATGAGGTTCATGGTTGTGCGGCGGTGTAAAGTTTTAGATAGTTATACTCTAATCAAATTGATTAGTTAGTAGTTCCTCCATCATAATGACTTGTAGGGAAAAATGAGGAAAAAAAAAAAGAAGGAGGATACATCATAAGCCAAACATGGGGCCCAATAAGCTCACGTTTCATAACAGGCTCCAATAGCCGATAAGGTCAGTTATACATTCAAGCAGGCTCTCAGCCAGCCCATGCGGGTTATGGTCCCAGTGACCAGAGTTTATACCATATGGTTAGCGCTTCAATTTAGTCTGTACATTGCTGTATTAATTGTGGTAAACTGATGACATCAAAATAAACTAAATGAAAAAAAAAATATGAGAATAACTTATTTCAAACAAGTCATAGAGTCTATATAGGACACTTCTCCATTGCCTACACTTTCATTGTATCAATTTGTTACACCTCGTACAAGTTCATTTACTTAAATGGTCGGTGACGTATAGTTCAAGCTTTTCGTCGTAAATAAAGGTAAAGTCTGAACAAAATTTTTCAAACTTGGCTAATAAAAAAACCTTACTCAAACAAGGTAATATTCGGCTGTTAAAGCTCCCGAGAACAACTTCGTTCAAGTTCATTTTTAATAAGTCGTTCATCTTTGAATTTCAAAGAGTATTAATTTATAGCATGGAGTATCAACATTTAGATTGCTCAAAATATATAAACTCTCCAACTCCTATTAGGTATGCCCAATATTTGCTACGATATATATTTTATGAAATTTATGATTAGCACAAAATTGAATTTATGAATTAATTAACAGATATAGATGTACAAATTAAGTTCATTAAACATATGCTCATTTAGATGTGATTTGGTAGCTCGAGTCAAACTCAAACCGAATATTAAACGAAGCAAAATTAAGACATAGTATAATTAAACGAACCAAGGTCGAACATTGTAGAATTTACGAGCCAAGTCTGAACAAGATGTTTGAAAGCCGACTATGCTCATACTTGGACTCGAGCTCATTTAATGTTATTCAAGTATAGATGAATAGTATTAGCTCTGCTCGGCTTGGTTCGGCTCATTGACTTAACATCTCTACAAACATGTTATATACTGCCCATTTTTAGCCCTGTGTGCTGCAAAATTTCTCTCTCTATTATAAAAGCTAATAGGAAATAGAATCAAAAGTAGAAAAAAAAGCCAGGGGTCCATCAATAATAATCTTAACTTGGCCACAATCTTGATTCATTCTGTTGTATGCTCGAATTACTTACTACTTGGGCATCTCCTTAATAATGTTGTTGTATTGTTGGGTTTTATATTAGCCTTTAAAATTGATCTCAAAGCTTTGCACCATTCTCATATTGAATGTTTGTGGAAAAGGTTTGACTAAGGTCGGATAGTTTAAATTCCTAACAGTTTAGTTGAAAAAAAAATTTGAGGCTACGTGTATGGCTTGCAATTGTACATTTTGTGGGCTATAAGTCAAGCTTGTTAATGTGTAAGGTTACTTGTATAATTTGGTTCTTAATAAAATGAGTAATAATAATAATAATACTTTTTAATAATAAACAGTTTTTTACCCATGCTTGACACACAACCTTTTCGTTTGAAAAATTGAGAAGGAAATGAAATGAGAGTGAGAAGAAAATAATTTGTGCATATATTTAACATGGATGTAAAAGGTTGTTTTTTTTCCACTTTTTTCTTATATATCTTTAAAGTTGCTTTATTAATTCACACATTTATAAATTTATCGTACATTGAATTATCTCGCCTTCTCATTATTATAAGCATAATCGAAATTTATGAGAGCTATTCAAGAGACATGCATGTTAATTGAGTGAAATTACAATAGCTAATAGAAAGATAAGAAATATAAAGAGATTGAAGAGGTTGAGAATTGGAGGAAGAGATGACACTGGCAAATTGGTAGAAGGAAAACAAAAAAGAAAATTGGAGGCAAGGAAGGATGTCATGTGTCAAGATGTATTGGGTAGGAGTTTTAATATATTTAGTATAGATTTTACAATAATTTTAATTAGGACCATTTAAGACCGAATTGAACTTATTCTTTATCTCGAGCCTTATTAGCTTCAATGTTTTAAGCTCGTAAAATTTTTAAATGGAAAATGATATACATATTATAAGAAGACTAAAAAAAAAAAATGAATTGAACATTATTACAGAGATTAATATGTAGTTTTGTATAGTTTTCCCTAATTATGTTTCCTTAAAATAATAAATACGGAGTACATTAAATGCTTATGTGTAGCCTTATAAGTTTTCAGCCCCTACACTCTGCTTTAACACTAGAATTAAATTGAATTAAATGCTTAAACAACAAGTTTTAAATTTAAATATATTATTGTTTATGCATACTCCTTTAAAATTCAAGCTACTAACCACATAATTACTATATAAAAAACTTCTTTAATACTTCGTAGTTTCGTTGTTTCAAATCCTCTATTTAATTATTCAGATTATTTAGTTTCAATTGCAGTTTATTTTAATTAAATCTAGAGGTGATCAAAACATACTCAACCTTGCCCGAAATATTGCGTTGGGGCATGACATTTTTGACTCGAATTCGGGTCGGGACTAAATTGTCCAAGTTTGTGCGGATTTTGCGGTGAATTTTATTTTCATGCATTTAGTTTTTGTTTTGGCCTGCACGCCTAAAAAGGCCTTGAAATGTTCACCAAGTAAGTCCACTCCAATATTTCACGATTTGGGCAGCAAACTTAGACCTGAATATAAGCCCGGTTCGAAACAATTAAAGGGCCTTATTTCACATGCCAAGCCCAACCCAAACCGGGCCCGATCCATGATCACTTCTAGTMAAATTGATTACAGTTCAGTTAAAATCAGTTTCAGTTAATCTCAATTCAGTTAGTTCAGTTTTCATTTAATCTCAAATCGATTAATTTCAGTTTCGGTTTTATTTTAACAGTTAGTTTTAGTTTTCATARYATTAATTTCAGTTTCAATTGCAGTTTGTCAGTTCAATAACGGTTCATTTTTAGTTTTATATTATCACTTAATTTCAATTTTCCGTTTYACTTTTCAGTTGAAGTGCAATTACAGTTTAGTTAATTCAGTTATATGTTGAGGTTATTTCAGTTCAACCATCCATCAATTTTGTAACCAAATTGATAGCTCTGATCTATACCCTGTTTATGGTATTTTTTGGTTGGGAATTTTTAGATGATGTCCTAAGCAATCTTCATGCACTTCAATTCTTAAAACTTTCCTCAGTTTTATTTTTATTTTTTGAGTTAAAATTAGTTTATTGATAAAAGGTCATACGACATCTACAAAGACTATTAAATACTTCGTATAATTTAACATACTGTACGAGCGTGGGGCGTCACTGGGCCAGACTGGGTCCGGTCCCTCTGCCCGCGGGGTACAGTCTCGGTTGAGATATCGTATTGCGAAGAATTGAATTCTTGCTATTTTGCATAGTGTGAATATGCTTGGCATTGAGGGTCATAGAAACTCGAAATCGAATAGAGAAAATCGCCACCGCACTTATTTTGGGAAGCTGCGGATCCCATTTTAAGCCTTGCCTATAATTGCATAAAGTAAGGCGAAGGACTCCATGTTTGGTAGTGCACCAAAGGTCTAGATTAGGGAACGAGGGTAAGGGCGAAGTAGTGCACAACACCCACCCGCATCTAGCGGCCTCTACTAGGTCTRATTGCAAATTCACCAATTGTAATATCGAACAACATATATGTCCGTATTGATCCTTAGTTGTTACTAGGCGAGTAGATTAATGCATGTAAGACTATTAATTGTTGTCGCTTTGAATTAGGTCAAGATTCAAGGATCCTAAACCGTTTGTCCATAATTATTTTATTAGGCGTGACAATCAATTAATAGGTCTTTAATTAACAACATCAATGGTGATAGAGAAAGTGTGTACAAGAATAAGACTTAGAATATACATGAAGGAAGTAAAAAACGACTCACCTCGAATCGCTATCCAAGATAAGACAAATAGCAAAAACAATAGCTAGATTTGAAATCAAAATCGCCTTGCAAAGTGCTATTTACATGAGAAAATCAAAGAAAAACTCAGTATTGACAATAATATTGAAATCGAATTGACAACAAAGAAAATAAGAGGTTTATTTACATGTTAATTGATGTCTAATAGTTTWTTAATCAATATTACATGATTCAAAGTGATAAAAACAAGCAAAATCAAAYAATAATTAAAGAGAAGAGAAGAAGGAGAGAGTTTCTATGAGTTTTYTGGCCTCATAGGTTATACCAACAATGCGTGGTCGAATAATCCTCGGACGATTGATTTGAATGTCTTAATCTCTCGATTTGAATGTYTGTTGAATATGTTTTTAAGTGTGTATTGAATTTGAAAGAGTTTCTTTCGGAGTTTTTGGAAGAGAGGGAGAGAGCATGGACGAGAGAGAGAGAGAATGTGAAGTGTATGGAGTGCGTATGTAGTGCGAATGTTGTGCAAATGAAGGGGGGTCGGCCTATATTTATAGGATAAATCCAAAAAGAGGCAAGAACTCGGCGCAATTGCACCCAACACTTGCCTGATTTTGGCTGTTTTTTTTTGCACTTTTTTGAAGATTGCGTATAATATAAATCGAAATAAAATATCACTTGATTTTATTTGATCGCGAAATTTTGACAAAAAATCACTGATTGATTTGGGGAGATATTCGTGTGTGCCCCACGCTCGGGTGCGGCCACGAAGCTCCCGAAATGAGTCGTTTCGCTCGGGTGCACATTTTTGCTTCGAAAATTCATGAACTATTTTTCACAACTCCAACAATTATGGAAAAATATCATAAAACTATTCGTAAAACGTAGTGTGTTTTGGCTAAAATTTCATGAATTTTGAAATTGTTTTCATAATTTAATTAATTATTGCATTATTAATTAAATTGCCGAATATTCCGAAATTGCTAAAAATGCTTAGAAAAATCAGTAAAACAACCGAAAAATTCTAGAAAAATGTTAAAAAAAATTTTAAAATCATTTTGAAATCAAAACTTATTTTTAAGGTGTTTTGGGCAAGAAGAGTGTTTCGGCTTTGCAAATCGAGATTCAAGAGCATTGTTTAAGCATTGTTCTTTAGAAATGGACCAATTGCATTGTGGTATAGTTTTTATCATTGGCCTTTATGGAGGACAAATGTAGGTATCTACACATACACATACAAATTGAATCAAATAAACACTTCTGTTTTCGCGCTACGATTATTGCATATCAAATATGTAATTTCTTCGTGTCCTCTTACCACATTATGTTACTGTTTAACAACTTTTAATACGAGGCGATCTATTGATCAATTGTAACCTTGACAAAATTAATTTGATTTGTTTGCGTTTGAAAAATTAGTCTCCTTTTCGATCCCATATAAACCTTCACCAAAAAATTAATTAGTACACAATTAAATTGACCAACTCAACGACAACAAAAGCAAAAACTTACAATAGGGGTATTGTACGGGCTGGGCGTCACCGGCCGGACTAAGTCCGGTCCCTTTCCCCGCGGGTATAGTCTTGGTTGAGACACCGTATTGCGAAGAATTGAATTCTTGCTATTTTTCATAGTGTGAGTATGCTTAGCATTGAGGGTCATAGAAACTCGAAATCGATAGAGGAAGTCGCCACCGTACTTCCTTCGGGAAGCTGGGGAACCCGTTTTAAGCCTTGCCGGCATAGTGCATGCAAGGCGAAGGACTCCATGTCTGGTAGTGCACCAAAGTTTGGATTAGGGAACAAGGGTAAGGTAGTGAAGTAGTGCATAGCACCCCCCCCCCCTCCGCGTCTAGCGGCCTCTACTAGGTCTCATTGCAAATTCACCAATTGTAATATCGAACAACATAATATGTCCGTATTGATCCTTAGTTGTTACTATGCGAATGGGTTAGTGCATGTAAGACTATTAATTGTTGTCACTTGAATTAGGTCAAGATTCAAGGATCCTAAACCGTTTGTCCATATTATCTTATTAGGCTTGACAATCAATTAATAGGTCTTTAATTAGAAAAATTGATAGTGATGGAGAAAGTATGTACAAGAATAAGACTTAGAATATACATAAAGGAAGGAGAAAATGACTTACCTCGAATTGCTATCAAAAACAAAACAAAACAAATATTAGATTTGAAATGAATCGCCTTGTAAAGTGCTATTTACATGAGAAAAACAAAGAAAAAGTTAGTATTGACAATAATATTGAAATCGAATTGAAAACAAAAAATGAGAGTTATTTACATTTTAATTGATGTCAATAGTTGATTATTTAATGTTACATTTTCAAAGTGATAAAAACAAACAAAATCAAAGAATAATTAAAGAGAAGAGAAGAAGGAGAGAGCTTCTATGAGTTATGTGGCCTCATAGGTTATACCAACAATGCGTAGTCGAACAATCCTCGAACGATTGCTTTGAATGCCTTCATCTCTTGATTTGAATGTGTATTGAATATGTTTTTGAGTGTTGTATTGAATTTGAAAGAGTTTCTTTGAAAGTTTTTGGAAGAGAGGAGAGAAGTAATGGACGAGAGAGAGAGGAGAATAGCGAGCTTTTTATCGTCCAAGTTGCAAATGAGAGGGGGGGGGTCGGCCTATATTTATAGGAAAAAGCAAAAAGGCAAGAATTGGGCGCAATTGCGCATAGTATCTTGCCATTTTTTTGACTGATTTCCCTTACCTTTTTTGAAGATTGCGTATAATATTAAATCGAAATAAAATATCATTTTATTTTATTGATCGTGAAATTTGACACAAACACTTATTAATTTGGGAGATATTCGTGTGAGCCCCACGCTCGAGTGCGGCCTTGAAGCTCCCGAAATGAGCCGTTTGTTCGGGTGCGTGTTTTTACTTAGGAAACTCTTACTATTTTTCACAACAACTTAAAAAAATTATGGAAAAATATGAAAAAAATTCCTTGTAAAACTTAGTGCATTGTGACAAAATTTTGTGAATTTTGGAACTCTTTTCATAATTTAATTAATTATCGTAAAATTAATTAAATTGTTGAAAATTTACAATTGCCAAAAATGCTTAGAAAAATTCCCAAAAAATTCTAGAAAAATYTCTAAAAATAAGTTAAAATCATTTTGAAATTAAAACTTATTTTCAAGGGTGCTTTGGGCAAGAAAAGGTGCGTCGTCTTTTCAAATCGAGATTCTAGAGCATTGTTTAAGGAAGTTATTGTTCTTTAGAATTGGACAATTACATTCTGGTATAATTTTATCATTGGCCTTTATGGAGGGACAAATGTAGGTATCTACAGGTACTAACCCCAAATCCCACCGCAAAGGAAACTAACAACAAATCCAACATAGGGGAACATAATTTTATTGAACTTAATAATGAAWAGTAATTAAACTAATAAAAAATGGTCGGAAATAACCAAATTCTTAAAGAAAATTGGCTATTTTCGACGTAAGAAGCCATAGTTTTAGATTATTCTTAGAAGGAGAGGAGAGTGGAGAAAAAGATAGGGGCAACACAAATGAATTACTCCCTGAATTACTCTATATTGTCTTCAAATCAACGTGAAATACTCTCCTTTCTTCAAATCTTAATGATGGTATATATTATATTTTGGGCCTCAACCATTATCTTAAACTTTTGGTTGAAATGACTCATTTAACATGGTATCAGAGTTAGTGTAATACAGAAGTTGCGGGTTTGAATCTCTCATCACTCTCCCTTCTAAGTGGAAATGATWAAGTCACCGCATAGCAAATTATTATTGTTTCTGTATAATWAGAAAACAATTCTCAACTTCTCTAGTTCAATTCCCTTTCGYTATATAATCTCCTTTGAAACAAACAATTTCCTACATGTGGACAACAGTCGATGCAACAACTAGATACAACTAGATAGTAAATAACTATATCTAATAATCATTTGTCATCATTCAAAATTTAAGGGACTCAAAAGCATGTTAATTTATTTCAAAAGTTTTGTAGCACTCTTATTTCATAGCACACAAATTAGTTCATAAAAAATATACTCCCTCTAATTTTTATTACGGAGTAGTTGTTACATGTGTTAGTTTTTTCARAGTTTTTGAGATATGACTTCAAATTATATCATATTCATTTGTTAATATGAAAAATTATGAAAATTATATCTTTGGAAAATACATGATGAGATGAGTCAAATAGGATTTATCAAATGAAAAAGGTTGTACAATTGTTGCAAGTTTTTGTTACACCCATATATAAAAAGTGTTACAAYTTTTATGTTACGGAGGGAGTATTACTTATGAGTTATGACATGATGATGATGGTATGGAGGATGAACTGAAATCCTATTCTCAGGTGCCTTCTTTGAAATTAGTTATTGATAGTCTGCTCTTGTTGAATGTTAAATAAGGACGAAATAAGATTGAGTTGGTATAACAGAAAACCAAGGAATAACAATGAAATGTATCCAAATACAAAATGCCAAATGATCCCCAACAAAAAGCAGCATGTTGGGGATCATTTCACACATCACTCTGTCTTCGAATTCGATCAAATCAAACTAAGTTATTTGTGATCAGCACGAACAACTGATCTTGTCGTTGCAGTACACTAGAACTTGCCATTATATTATATAGTGTGACCCATTTCGATCATGCTATGATCATCAGTATGATGCTATATGAAATTTTCGCAATAGCTCTTAAGACTTTACACAACGAAACTAGTTAAGTGTCCACTTCCACAGAAGTAGATATAGAATACTCTTTACGATTCAGTTTACTTCATGCATTTTTTATAAAGTGGCATGGTATAGTTTGCAAGTTTGTTTTTTTTAAAAAAAATATATATAAATTCGCAGATAAAAACACAAACGTGTGATCCTGTTTGATTGTTTCGTCTCAACAAGTAATTTCCAAACATGTAGTTTGTTTTATTCTAACATATAAGCGTTTAAAGTTGTGATATGATAAATGTGAGAAAAAAGAAGTAAATGTAGAAATTAAGTAAACTGAATTAGGGGAGCGACAACACATTATTAATACGGATTTTCTAATGTGTGRCCAAGGGCACATGTTAAGAAAACAAAGTTCCTATAAAATATTTGATTTCACTCAAATCATTTATAGGAATATGCAATAAATGTGGATATAGATATACAAAATATTACCAACCATATTTAACTTAAAAATATATGTTTGCAATCGAATAATTAATAAAGACAAATTAATAAAGACATGCAATATAATCAAATATTTAATAATGAATCTGTTTGTCTTAACATGTGTTCTTAGGCACACTTAGAAAAACCGTTATTGATAATAAATCTAAATGTTTGAAAATGTTAAGCAAAAAAGGAAGCTACGTATCATCTTCCTTCGTATGTTCTTTAGCTTCATGTTTTATCTCGCTCCAAAATATTAGCAAACGCACTACATACATTTTGCATAATGTTTGAATGCAACTTGTTGGGGAATTTAACAATATAATGGTCTTAAGATTGGATACGATAAATAATAATAGTAATAATACTTTGAGGCGTGTTGACACTTTCCCAAAGAGATATTCCGACCCTTACACTAAGCACGAGTTACACGGAATTTCACTTTCGAATACAACAAGTACAAAGTGACTCGCCTTAGTACGATTCACTTTCAATGGAGCAAGTCTAGTTTTGGTTTGTGTTTTGATGATGATGGAGAAGATAGAAAAACTTGACAAAAAAATAGGAAATTTCCTAGGTAACCTGAGGTACTAAGTCTGCTCATACCTTGATGAGGTTGGTCAGAGATCTAGCCGGGCTACGTAACCTGAGCCTCTATTATGGTATATATAGATATATATCACGCGCCGTCGCTATCTTCTCTCACGTTACTATATAACTCCGTGAGTTCTTCTCAGCTATAAATTAAAATCTAATTATCTAATGACAACTAAAACTAATAAATAAATAATTATAATAATTATAAACTAATTATTACCCTTTTCTTTCTCCTCCCTTTTCCATGTGACCTCCACCACTGCCTCCTCCTCTTCGAGCACCACACGCAAACACTTCACCTCCAACCACCACGAACCTAACTATCCAGAATTGGACCCACCAGCCGCAGCACTCCTTCGAGCACCACCACCGCGCATGCCAGCACCATTACTGCACATTACGAGCACACACTTACTGCACTTCTCCTTTGTTCGAATTTGAGGGTTCTAATGGAAATTCGAACACCATAATAGCAGCCCCAAATTCGAACAACCCAACAACAATCTACTTTAATCGAAGCAATCTGCAGAGAAATCGAAGCAATCTGCAGAAAATCGAGCAATTACTGGTTGTTCGAACACCAATTACTGGGTGTACAACCCCAATTCGGACACATTACTGGTGTTGTTCCAATTCTAATTCGAACACCATTACTGGGTGTACAACCCCAAATTCAAACACATTACTAGAGTTGTTCCCAATTCATTAATTCCCAATTCAAATCTTCAATTTACCCCAAATTATTGTTTAAATTCACCCGAAATATACAAATCGCTCAGAAATTTACATCAATTTGCAAATCTCGGTTCTCTATTATTGGGTTTTCGATTAGAACAAATAGAAGAAGAAGATTGAAGGTGGTGGTAGTTCGCGGTCGGTACGAAGAGGAAGGAGTTGCGTGGTGCTGTGTTGTTGTAGGCAGGACGAGGATGCATGGTGCTCATAGGAAGGATCGAAGGTGGTGTGTGGTGCTGCTGGTGTTGCAGTGGCTCGAATGGGTGTTTTCGCGGGTGCTCGAAACAAATGGTGATGATATGTTTGATGATGTGGTGCTTTGATGATGACTGCCATGAAGAGAGATGAAGCAGTGGCAATGGTGTGATGTGTTTGATGATGATGGTGCTCTTGATGATGATGCTTTCGTGGGGAATCGTGGGTGATGTGTTCTGCTTGTTTGTAAATGGTTTTTTTTTTTTTATATATTTAGTTTTAGGTGTTAATTAGGTTAATTAGTTAGATTTAATGTTAATTGGATGGAAAATAACGGTGTTAATATTTTTTAACGAAAAAAGTAACGACAGAGGTCACGTGAGCTATTATACCTCTATCTCAGGGTTACCTGATCCTATCCTGAAACTTCAAGTTTAATAAGAACTATTAGGGTCAAACATCAGGATTACCTGAGAAAATTTCCCTAAAAAATATGTCAAATAAAAAGTAACTACTTTTTTATTTTGACTTGTTACAATATATCCAACAACAAAAAAACGCCTAAGGCATTCTACTGTTCATATGAACAGTGCGCAGACTTTTTGCCCCTGCATTTGGCTATTTACGGATAATGCCATTGCTTTGTGATTTGTTGATATCCGTCCAATTCTCTCTCCTCCTCATCTCTTTCCTCTTCATTTCCTCTGCTTTCAGCTTCCTGCTTCACTTTCTTCTCATTAACCATTTTGTAGCATTTTTGTTTTCGGATCTGTTCTCCTTTTTTTCTCTTCCTCCTCTGAACGGTGTTTCTCACAATAAGGCATTCTTTTGTTTCGTCCTTTGCATCGCAGTCCAATTCAGAATACCAACAAATTAACAATCAAGTGCTGGCGTTTTAGGCGACTTCAGTGGGCGTCGTCGATCACCGCATGCACCAGGGGGCGCGAGAAAGGCATCCTTTGGCGCGTGTGCAATGGAAGTACGTGGTTGCGTTTCAGTTGTTGTCGTGGGATGTGGGGGGTGGCATTGGAGAGCCGTTGACAACTGCATCGGAGGTTAGAGAGATGCCCATGAGGTATTATGATAGATGCATGTTAATTAATTGTTTGTGTTTGGTTTTTTGTTGTTGATTTGATATTAGGTTGTGTTTGGGGGTTAGGTTTAGAATTAGTGTTCAATTTTGTGGCTTTATTGTTGAATTTTGTTTTGAATTTTAGTAGATCTTGGGTTTTCATTTTAGGGTTCAATTTGGCTTGATTTTTTGGGGATTTCGATTAGGGTTTCAGTTTCTTGGCTTAAAAGAGGAATTTTCTTCTGAAATTTTGATTTTGATTGAATGTAGGGCTCTATTTCAACTGTTTATCCGCTTGGAAATATGGAATCTTCGAGATTTTTTGGGTTGTGGATTGTGATGTTAGTTTTTTCTTCTTCACTCTTTCCTTCTTCCTCATTTTCTCTCTCCTCTTTTTTTTCTTTCAAACAACTCTTCTTTCAACCTTATCTAAAATTCAGAAGGAAAAATTGAAAGAGGAAAATTGCGATATGGGCTGAATTTTTTTATGAGCAATGCTGAAATTGAAAGAGGAATTCAGAGGAGAATCAAGGTGTTGGTGCAATATGTGTTGAAGGCTTAAAGAAGTAGTTTCCCTTTGCTTTCTCTCATTTCTTCTCCTTTTGTCTTGTGTTCTGGTTTGCTGTTCTGGGCTGGTCATGGTGGGAATGGCTGCAATTTGGAGGGAAAAATATGCAGTGGGACTAAAGATTTTTTCTGCCTCCTTTGTGTTGTGTTGTTGCACTGGTGGGCGAGTGGGGGCTGCGTTTGTGGCCTCAAACTACAGCAACAGTGCATGTTTCTGTGGGAGAATGAAAATTTGTTGGTGTGTTGTGTAATGTATTGATAGGTGTTGCAGTTTCGAACTAGAAGTGTGGCAAGAATGCATGTTTTGAGCTGTATATTTTGATGCTTTTGTTATAATTCCTGAACTTAGATCACCATCGTCGTGACAATAGTAGGTGCTCTTCTGTGTCATGTTTAAATCCACCTAAAACATCAAACTCTTAAACACACAAGTTAGAAACTACAGCTAAACATAAGTAAAGACATAAGACTACTACTATAAAATAAATATTATAACAAGACACAACATAAAAAATTATAAGTAATACAGCTAGATTTTAGTATTTATTACGGGTATATATAGAAGCACTGTATTTAACTGTTGCCAAAATTATCCAGTATCTTGAAAAAAAGTTGTTTTTTGATTTTGACCTTTGAAATATGAAGTAATTGTGTTACAATAACCTCATGAACGGTAATTGAACCTTGTCCAGGAGAAAGAGTCTTGGAACATTAAGTACACCAAAGCAATGAAACAGTATCCTTGCGTTTTCAGACTAAGACGCACAACATACTATTATGCTTGCCTTTTTATGCTAAAGAACTTGATACATGTTTCCTCTCAGCTTTCGTAGACCTTAAGACTAAGTCTCCTACATTGTCGAATATGCATTTATATTTCTTGTACAAGTAGGCTTTATTCATATTAGTTTAGTATTATGATTATAATAAGTTTGAATATCTATAGCATTTAACATTTGATCTATGTTGTACGCTTAATTCAAAAATATTGTAGGCTTAATTCAAAAATATTAGCAATCCTCAAATATTTAAGGACTGATTCTGGCCAGAATTTGATGCTCAGATTAGTTGCAGACTTTCGTCCAAGCACTTAGAAAGATTCAAATCTGCCTATAACTATGAACTCGATGGAGGGAACAAAGATTCATCTCATTGTATGGATTCAACATACAACTACAGAAAGCCACACAAATCAAATGAAAAGGATCCCAAGCCATTATTATAGCTCGTAGAGACACCACACCACACCGCATCCTCTGTACCAGTGTACCCTTATTTTTGACAACCCAACCTTTTCTTAATAATCTCCAAAAAACCATACGGCTAATTTTAGTGCGGCTGTTTTGCATTCCCTTTGCTTTTGGCAGACCTTTTAGAGCTAATTGAAGAGGCGTCATTTTGTTAGGTCATGTAATGTTGTTTTAAACAGGCCAGTGTAACAATGACAATAGTGCACTTGTTCTCGATCACTTAATATTGTAGAATCTTTGAACTTGTGTCACTTAAAAGCAGGAAACTGAGAATAACAGCTTGTTTTGTAACTGTGATATCATTAAATGTTATAATGAACAATCACAAGGTTTTGGGTTGCAGCGGCATCGACACTCCTCTTATCATGCATGATATCAGTTGAGTTCCTAGATTAATTTTTGTACAGAATGTATGTTATAGCAGAGTTTAGTGAGAGATCAAAAACTCGAGTCTTGATTACAATTTGTTGTTGAAATTACTACATACAAGATTTCTTCTCATTTTTGTTTCTTCTCTTAACTCTTCTTGGTAACTCCCTTCCTCCTACTGTAATTACATATTGTGTGATAAATTGTTTCCTTCTCGATTTGGGCAGATGAAGGTGCATGCTACTGTGGCCTGGGCTGTGTCTGAGATAGCTGTGCATCAACCCAAATGTCAAGATTAGTTTGCACAAATAATGTGATCAGGTTGCTTAGTTGTGAGTCATACGACTTCCGAGACGATTCAGGGCATAGCAAAGAGGAGTCTGAGACGATCAGGTTGCAAAAGGAGAAGATGTCCATTGATGCTATTGTTCTTGATAGTGAAGGTGGAGTAAGCTGTCTCTGACAAATGGTGGTAGCGGATGCTTGAGGATGGATCATGAGGAGGAGAAACAGAATGCAAATCAAACGAAATATAGAATAACAAAATAGAATGTTTGTTAACTCTTATTGTGAGCTTGTTATTGCTATGCGAGAATGAACATTTTAACTGAGCAATACCTTATCCATTTTTTTCTCCCTTTTCAAATACTTGAATTTTTATTGGATTCTTTTATCAAATTTGGATTGTGTTTTGTGAATTTTTCGGGATTCTGTAATCATTTTTAAATACTTGAATTATAAAATGATCAACAATCATTTGTAAGTACTTGAATTCTAAATTACTTTTATAAAATGTCAATGTATTTGGTTGGTATTTTATGGTTACTATCAGCTAGGAAGCACGGACACTTCCAAAGTAGCGTGTCTGTGGTCGGACATCTTTGGACACGCGCAAATCTGTGTTCGCACAAAAGATGTGTTTAATTTTTTATTATATTTTTGGGTACACAACATTGATAGAAAACGTAATGGACAAATGTCGGACACGTTTTCAGAACATACTCTCATGACTATGCGAGCATACTGTTTTTTAGCTATATTTCTGGTGGTTATTTGTTTTTTCATTTAAAAAATATGCCAAGACATTTTCATTTGTTAGTGTTTGACAAATAAGTTGATTTTCATTTGTTAAGAATGAGGACATTATTACATCGTATTTGGATACTCGCAATGACAAAAGCATATTTTAAAGTGGACCGGGCGGCATCGCGCGCCGGGGCACACTAGTGTAAGTAACACATGAGATAAAGTGACATACTATATTGCATGGGGAAATATTTAGCATAACACGCCTACACAATTGCATGCCGAGCGACACACGGCAATCAACTACATTTGCATGTTATTGTATACTGCGATCCTCACGCAGTTTATTTCTGATTTTTTTAGGCTTAAACTTTTATTTTCCTATGCAATACACTTAGACGGTCATGTTTTGGATTGAGATGGTTTGAATTGCTAATAGTAGAGCTTATAATGCATCATTATACAATAAAATACTAGTTCAAGAATGAACAAACCTAAGTAAAATTGAATAAATTAAACTCTTTTGATATTTGTTTTAATTTAAACTTTATTAATCAAATGAGTTGTTGTAGTTTATGGCTCTTGTGAGCTAGCGAGCCTTTCCTAGAAGCTGTTGTTGTATTAGCTTATCAGTAATGTTGTATTAGTTTTGATGGTTTCTATTTTCGGATTATTWATTTCATAATTTAAGCAATTCAAAGGGGAAACATAAATAAATGAAGAAATATGTTAGATGCATGAACTGACCATGCAAGTGGAAGTAGTTAATTAAAGACGGCCCTCATATTTGTTAGACGATTAATACAATAACAAATGAGTTAGGGCTGACATGAAATTGTTAGTTAGCGGATTATGGGATACAAAGGACAAATAATATGACTTATTTGGTGACCCTAAAAAATTGACTTATARGAATGTGAGATTTGTYTATAATTGAGAAATTTCTAACCCCATGTTTGGATTACGGAAATAAGAGAATAAAAAAAAGGGAAGATATATCATATATGAATGAATGAGAAATATTTGCTGCCGGTTCGGTTCCTATATTTGCTATCGGGCTTTGAGTTTGTGTGGGTATCCATCACCTATTGGCGTGTTGTGTTGTCGTCTTATCTTGCGGGAGATCGGTGGTGAGACTCGAACCTTCACGAGTTTCAATTCCTGAGGTGGTGGCTGGGTTTGATCTGTTCCTGGTTGTGGCAGCTTGAATCGACACTTTTGGTGGAGGGTACGGTGTTGTTTTACTGTTTTGTTTTCCCTCGTTGGCGTTGTGCGGTACTTACATGTGATAGTTTATTTGTATACTACATCTCTTAGGTCTTTGAATTTTTGTCTAATATATTTGCCCGTGTGGTGGCTGCTAGTTAGTTTGGTTTTTGTTTTGCTTTGTGTTATCCTCCTAGATTTTAATCTATGGAGTTCAGTTTTTTAGGTTGTGTGTTAGGGGTTTCATTGATTGCGAAAATATGACCACTTCAGTTCGACTATTGGGGATACTTAATTAACTCTGCAAGCATGGTTATCTAAAAAGTGTTACATCAAATATTATGCCGAACTTGCGCGAACTCATAGAATGTATTGCTTCGAATGAAGATTTTCTTTAAGGCTTTATTTGTTCAGGAATTTGAACAATCGTATGACGTATTCTATTCTTTGGATAGYTATATTTGTATTTGTCAATTAATTTKTGCGAAATRGGATTTTAAGTGTCMTTTGACTTTTCTATATCAATGAAATCATTTAGTTCCGTGTCAAAAAAAAGTATATACCACTCAAAATATTGTACTTCCCCGATGTTTAATGTATTGTGCATTTACTATTTGGGYGAGAAARTAGGAATAATGTATTATAATGTGAGTGAAGTAAAAAAGTATGAGAGAATGTGTGTAAAAGGYGAGAAAGTATGGAAAAGTGGGGTAAGTAATGTGTGGTTAAAAAGTAGGAGAGAGTGTCCCAAAATGAAATAGAGCATWATGCARAGAACATTAAAAATCGGAGGGAGTAGATCAGATGYATGATATTGCAATACCTAATTCTTGACTAAGAAATCACTGAATTGATAGGTCATAATGACTTCATCAAATTCATTGATAAATAATAATGATCAACCTCCCCCACAAAAACATTAAACTGCATTACCTTAATTCTTATTAGAAACCCTTCACACTCTACGCAAAAGCATAGTATCTAAGATGACGGTTGATACTATGGGAAAATTTGCTAAAACAACCTACTTTGTCCAAAGTTTAGAAAATAACCCACCACTTTTTATTTTAAAAAATACACTATCAATTTTACAAATTCTTTGTAAAACACTACCATTTTGGTTCTTGACAAGGAAAACAGTTTTTCGAGAAGTTTCTGAATTCAGGCATGTGTCCAATTGCCCTTTGTATATCCGTATGATCGAATTTGCTCCATTCTTCTTCAACTAAACCCCCAAAAAATCAATTCTTGCTGCAATTTTCTCTTCAATTTTTTGCCTTACAACTCAGGTTTCATCTCCTTTTCAATTGTCCCTTAATTTCTCTTCATTCTTTTCCCCAACTTGGTCAATTCTTCAATTTTTTTGTGTGGAAATTATCGAATTTGGTTCAATTGTGAGTAATGACTATACACAAAACCAAAGAAATAAGAATTATCAATCAGCAAAATTGAGACAACACTCATCACTAATTGCTACAAAACCATTAAACATGATATACACAATCACATAACATGGCTATCGACGAACTTACTTAATATGTTTAATCTACTGACATTGACTGAATCATCACTTGAAAAACAATGACGCAAAGAAAATGAGTGAGGCTGGCGTGAATTGTCGCGAACCCCCCCACCACCAGATAAGGACGTCAAGAACCCATTAACTAATCAGAGACGACCGCCTTCAGCATCTTGCGGCACGCACACATCATCCCAATCGGAACATGACTTCCGATAATCATTCCGATATCCAGAATTTAATCGTGTCTTGGATCTTCTCCTCTTGTTCACAATACCAAATCAGACACAAAGTATGCAACAAGAAACAGATTCGTAGCCAAACCTGAATAAACAACAAAATGCAATTGCTCAATAAAAAAACCAGGAATTTACAGTGAATGAGGAGAGAGAGAGAGAGAGAGAAGGAGATTGGAGGAGAGAAGAAGAGAAAAGTAAGAGATGAAGGAGACGATGACTGACTGAGAAGAGTATGTAATGAATGGGAGGTGGTTGGGAAAAATAAATGGTTAGATTATTAAATATGTAGGGTAATAGGTAATTTCATAGGACAATAGTGGCCCACTGTTCGGAAACCTGCTTTCCCACCTGAGAACCAAGTGGGTAGTGCTTTACAATTTTTTGTACATGTGATAGTTATTTAAGAAAAAAAATAATGGGTAGTTTTTTTAAACTTTTGCATAAAATGTGGGAAAATTATTGGAAACTACCACATTTTGCAAAACTTTTGAAATAACTACCCACATATTTTTTTTTATAAAAATAACTATCCACATTTTATAAAACATTGTAAATCATCACCCATTTTGGTTTTAAAGGTATAACTGGTTTCCGAGTATTTTCAGATTCCGACGATGGCCCCCACTCCCTTTTCAGTTTCCCTCTTATAACTTTGATTTTGGGTTTTTTACTCTCATTGAACTCCCAAAAAAAAATCTCATCTCTTCTTCCTTTTCTTCAAATTATTGGCCCCACTTCCTATTTATTACTCAAATTCTCTCATTCCTCAATCTTTCTAATTTCTTCATTTTTTTCTGTTTTCTTTTTTTTTTTGAATTCGTTTTTGGTTGGCTTAATAATCTACAATGTATTTCAAGTTCAAGCAATCAGATCTGGAATGCTTGCAAAATTTTTATGATATAATAATCCCATATTTTCAATACTGCATATTTTAAAAAAAAAAAACACAATAATTCATAATCAGTTCCATATTCCAAAAACCCTAGCATCATTAATGTCCAGACCAAAACGCTGCACAGCAATTTTCGAACCAAATGCCTTCGATTCGAACTAAATTCCATAATTACACTAATATCATTAACACAAGTGACAATTTTTTAGCCCAAAATGCAGAAATTTCAAAGTTAGGGCTCTAATTCGAGTATATGCACAACAATGCAGTAATCTCGAATATATACACTTGGAACTTAATTAAAAACACCAAATATAGCCCAAATATCAATTGCTTTGCTTGTAAAAAAGAATGAAGAGAATGAAGAACAAAGAGATGGAAAAGAGAATGAAAAAAAGAGAGAGAGATGGAAAAGAACAAAGGAGAGAGAAAGGAAAGCAAAGGAAGAATTAGGTAAAATGAATTAGGACATGAAAATAGGTAGAAAAAAAAAGGTAGTAAAAACAGAGGGACAATAGAGTAATTTCACAAAACATGGGAAAACAGTTTTGGTGGGCCACACACCGAGAATGTAGTTGGCCGAAAACTAAATTGGATAGTGATTCGCAACTCAAGATAAAAAGTGGGTAGTTGTTTTTTTTTTTTTAAAAAAAAAATAATGGGTAGTTATTTCAAAGTATTGCAAAAATGAGTAGTTCTAACAATTTCTAAAATGTGGGAGCAAATTCCTATATAATGAATCTTTTGAAGCCTTGACTCTATTGACCATCTAATGCAAATATAATATAATGTCATAAAACTCAATGCCCATTATATTCTGCCCCTTTCTTGTTCTTTTCTGAACTTCTGCTCTTTCTAGTTTTCAAACACATCCTAGAATATAATCATCAAGCTAACAAACGAGATGGGTAGTCTCCTCAGCCGATAACACTAGAACTTGAAAAGGTCCTTGGACACCGGAGGAGGATGAAAAGCTTGTCTCTTACATTAACAAACACGGCAGTGGCAAGTGGCGCTCCATTCCTAAGGGCTAAGGAGGCCGGATTGAACAGGTGCGGCAAGAGTTGTAGGCTCAGATGGACCAATTACTTGAGGGCCGACATTAGGCGTGGCCGTTTCACTGGAGAGGAGGAGGACATGATCATCAAGCTTCATTCTGTTCTTGGCAATAAGTGAGTATTCTATTTGGATTTTGTACAATGTATGTCACCGCGCAACCATGACTGCTAAATTAAAATCTCTACATAYGCTAATAAGTAATAACTATACTCGTTCCTTTAACTTTAACTTATTTTTGCTAAACTGATCGAGCTTATTATTACCGTAGCAAGGAACTCTTGTGCACAATTTTAATTTGAATAGAATTCCCCTCTGTTATTTTTTTTTTTTTAAAAAAATTTTGGTGACTAATTCTTGTTTTTTGCTTCCCTTGTTTTTGATAGGTGGTCAAGGATTGCAGCTCATCTTCCAGGGAGGACTGACAATGAGATGAAGAATCACTGGAACACTCACCTCAAAAAGAAACTCCTGCAAATGGGAATTGATCCAGTTACTCACAAGCCAAGGACCGATCTTAATCTCCTATCTAATGTCACTCAACTTSTTTCTACAACACATAATTTAGGAGCTTTGATGAGCCCTTGGGACTTAAATAATGCTCTAATGCTACAACCGAACCTCGCCGATGTAGCCAAACTTCAAGTCCTCCAAAGCATCCTGCAAATCCTAAACACAGCTAACTCATCATCACCATCCATTTTTCCGAATATGAACCAAACCATGGCATCAAACTTGGGAGTCATCAATAATGGCTTATTAGGTAACGTGACTAACAACGTTGTGTGTCCATCAAACACTCAAGTATTTTCCCAGCTTCCAAATTACGCTGATCCAAACCAATTAATAGCTGATGAATTCGATAATATATCAGATTTATATCCGAACTTGGATGAAAATAATACCACTGCTTATGAAACCCTAG
The DNA here is from genome assembly GCA_008642245.1 of Bassia scoparia. Taxonomy (NCBI): domain Eukaryota; kingdom Viridiplantae; phylum Streptophyta; class Magnoliopsida; order Caryophyllales; family Amaranthaceae; genus Bassia; species Bassia scoparia. Next base: position 18,697 of record SNQN01001233.1, on the reverse strand, counting down.
AAGAGAATATTTCTCCCGAGGGTTCTACACAAAATGCYAGCAACACAAATTCCACAMATGGATCCTCTGATTTCAATACCGCAAGTGATGACCCATTGATGGAAGGTTGGGAAAAGCTTCTTGATGACGCAAATAGCGATTTCTGGAAAGAATTCATCAAGTATGTACTCATTTTTACTGATTTGGAATCTACATTCTGTCTATTTCCATACTTCGTGTTATATTTAAACTAATAGAACTTTCTTTTATTCGTGCAGCTTAGAGTGACAAAAMCTACSTTGTCGGAAGGCCACTGTTTCGATTTTTTTAAAGTTCAGGTCGTTGGAGATTCTCATCACTGCTTTTATGGCTCTCTAAATAGCAAATACTTACGTTGTAGCACAAAGCATCATGCAAGGCCATTGTTTCAATTTTTTATGTTAGGGGATCGTTGAACATATGTAAGCTACAGGCTTATAGGAAGCCCAACACTGTCAAAATTTCATTAATTAGTTTTTTTTTGTAAAAATCACCTTGCAACATCAAAATTATTAATTTGTTTGTAGACGATTGTCATTTGAATTATAAGTTCATTATACACAAAAAAAGTATGGCTATTTATGTATACCATATAATATATGCATTATACACAAAAAAAGTATGGCTATTTATGTATACCATATAATATATGCATAAAACTTTATGAATTTCAACCTCGTATCATGACAAATAATCAATTCATTTTGAAAGAGGACCATCTCAGTGTACAAGTAGGGTCTTGGGTGACTTTTTATAGTTAGATTCCAGTTGTACTCAATTAGACAACTTTTAATCTCCGAACTTTCAATTTTACGATTTTTTTGCGCATACTCATATTTTATAACACATTTTCAAAAACAAAAACTTATTCGAACACATTTTTATCTAGTCGAAGGCGATTGTCTCCAGGTTGTTTTGTATTACCTATAAATCCCTTATAACTCTCATTTTATCCTTTAAGTTAAATTAAATCAAGATCCTATTAATCAATCATGTTACACGTTAGATTAATGATTAACTTTAGACAAATGAATTTATCGATTAACCTAAAGTGGTCTCCAAATTATTAAGCTTTGATGTGCCATCAAACAACCCAGGCAACCTAGATACCAATATAAAAAATAAAAAATAAAAAATAAAAAAATATATGGATGCTGTTTGACATTATGACAATGATTTTGCAAATGAAATTAATGAGACAAAGTAAAGACAGCTAGATGCGAGTGAGCATTGTCCTTGACTACAATCTCATATTCTCATACTCTCACCCTCACAAATTAGTGGCCAAGGGTGCATGGATCAGGTGTAGGACTTGGCAGCGACATTTTCTCTATTGTTCAAAAGATGACGGTACTCTAGACTTGCCAGTTTCTAAAGCTTAATATTCCAATCAATCTCGATACATGGGGCTTCATTTGTCGTCTCATTTTTTAGCATGCATTGAGTTCTATATTTACAGGCCAAAGTCTTAATTTCCCTGTTTTGTTACCTGGGGGTATGTAATAAATAGTGGATGCTATTTTGGTGAAAATATAATATTCTACTTTTACTTACATTACATCTATACCCGTACTATTTATGACGCGTATTGGTAACTTTCAGTTATCTCTCTTTCATCCCATCCTACAAGGATTTCACAATTAGTCAATTTTTTCTAACTACATACACATGATATAATTATTTTATGACCCAACATAATTAAAAAATTAAAAATAACAAAAAAATTGAAATCAAAATAAAATATAAATAATATAAATTATAAAAATAAATTTTAAATTAATATATAATTAAACAAAGAACTTTTTACTACCCGATCCGGATATTATATGCCATAACAACCATTACACCATTTACTTTCACTCTACATTTCTACCATCCTATTATTCCCTTTCATTTCCAAAGCCCCGTAAGTTCTTGTACTCAATTACTATTAAACAACTTTGCGTATCTCGCGTGCTATAAGGACTAAGTTTGCTGAAGTTTTACACTGACGAGTTCAATTAATTATATATAAGTTCTATCAATATTATATAAAATAATTTGCATTTTTAAAAATTTTTATTCGTATTGACGTCATATTTGTCCCCAGTTTTAAATCGATTGGTCCGTCACTTGGTGGTAGGGAGGGGGAATCAAGACGTATTCGGAAGTTCTCACGAATGTAGACTAGATTCCATAAAAGCGCACTTCGAATACAACAGTTATTCGCCATTTAATGTTTCATGTTACATATATGGACTGACGTTAACAAGCTTAATAGCTTTGATATATAGTAATTGTCAGGTGATGCAATGATGAACTTCAAGGACTGTTCTCAGGTTGCCTTCTTCGACAACTTGACAATTAGTAATTGTTGATGTATCTTCTTGTTATTATATGTTACATATTAGGACGATAATTAGGATTGGTTGGTGTATTGGTTACTGTATTAAAGAACATAATGGAATACTGATGAATATATATCCAAATGAAATGCCAATGCCCTCATACAAATTAGTTTAAGCAGCATGGTATAGCTGCCCTTAAATTTCTGTATCGCACAAGACCTGATGATCAAGCTCGTTGTATTTACACACACACACTTTCGATTCAAACCTTGTGTTTGACTAATTCTGAAGCTTAACATGTTTATAATACATTCAATGTCAGTTAGCTCGAGACGTATTGTTATTCTTTTATATTTGCTCATCTTTTACTTGCCATTACATACACTACGAGTACTACTTTCGAGTGAAGTTGTTATATTAGCAAATAATAGTGTAATATATTTATATTTCTGACTTAGACTACTTGAAACTAATTAATTCTTGACCATCTTAAGCAGCGCCTCCCAAGACTTGGACTTTTGAAARTAATTAATAATCGATTGGTTTCCACACAAAAAGTACTTWGTAACCAAATATCATTTTCGTTCGTCAATTCTCTAGCTTCATGCATGTTCTCACCAAGGTCATGGCTAGGGTTTTTGAGGCCATGTGTGTTAAACATGGACTCTACATGTTTCAAGATTAACAATAGTATTAATCTTTAAATTTTTATTAACAAATTATATTACCAAATAATATACAYTATTTACTCCGTTCTCATTTGTTGTTCAATTTCATTTWAAATCTTTAACACTATTCACAAATCAACAAAATCTCTTAATTATTTACARTCTACAACATGCAAGTACAAATATAATCATGTTCATTTCAATAAGCACTTTATTATTAAGGGTCAAAGAGATGTGTTGYCAAATGTGCAAATTAAAATCAGAGCGGGAACAACAAATGAAWACGGATGAATTACTTGAGTATAATATTCAATGTACCTGTGAGGAATGACATGCTTTAAATCTTGTGTATTGAAATTCTCTAAACACATGCATATCTAACACATAATTTCTTATGAATCTTTCTCCTCACAAATCATACTCTCCTCTTCAAAATGTCACATTAATCATTTTCCTCTCAACAACACATCATCTTCATTTATTCTTCCTAAGTTCAACTTTCACTTATAATCTATTTAATTATTATCTTTAGGCAAAAGTTTCTCCCTTTTATCAATTTTATCTTTATAATTTCTACAGTAATATCTTCAACTCAAATAATATTTATATTTATACTTAGTATTTTAAAAGAAAGACCTGGTATCATTTACCTCTTAAAAATCACCTAAAATATGACACGTATAAAATGACATTCATTCATGTTAAAAGACATGGAACAATTTTTTTTAGGAAAAATTGTCATTAACTACCCACATTTGGGACACTTTTAGAAAAAACTACCCGGATTTCACAAAAATAAAAACAACTACCCACTTTTCACAAAACCTTTAGAATTCACTACCCACTCCGGTTTTCAGTTGGATGGAATACCATCTCCGACTTGTGGGTCCCACCAATTCGTCACTTCTCTCTCAAATTCCGGCGTGTGGGTCCCCCCCCTCTTTCTCCCGCCTCATTCCCTCCTCCTTACAGTTTTCGCCGCCGTCATTCACCGGTGAAAAGTCGGCCAAAGTNTGTCATGTTACCATCATAGGACTGACGTTAACAGCTTAAAGCTTTTGATAATATAAGTTTATTGTCAGGTGATGCAATGCATGAACTCAAAGGAAACCCTGTTCTCAGGTGCCTTCTTCGAAACTTGAAATTGATGTAATTGTTGATGTAATCTTCTTGTTATATATATGTTACATATATAAGGACGAAATAATTAAGGATTGAGTTGGTGTATTGGTATTACTGTATTAAAGAAAATAAATGGAATAAATGATGAAATATATCCAAATAGAAAATGCCAAATGACCCCCAACAAATTAGTATAAAGCAGCATGGTATGCTGCCTTAAATTTCTTATAGCAAAGACTGATGAATTCAAGAATCGTTGTCAATTTACACACAGCACACAACTTTCGAATTCAAACTATGTTGTTGATATTTTAATGTAAGCTTAAACCATGTTTATAATATAATTCAAATGTAAATGTTACCTACATAAGACGGTTCATCTGTTTTATTTATTTATATTTGCTCATCTGTATACTTGCCATTACATACACTACGAGTACTACTTTCGAGTGAAGTTGTTATATTAGCAAATAATAGTGTAATATATTTATATTTCTGACTTAGACTACTTGAAACTAATTAATTCTTGACCATCTTAAGCAGCGCCTCCCAAGACTTGGACTTTTGAAARTAATTAATAATCGATTGGTTTCCACACAAAAAGTACTTWGTAACCAAATATCATTTTCGTTCGTCAATTCTCTAGCTTCATGCATGTTCTCACCAAGGTCATGGCTAGGGTTTTTGAGGCCATGTGTGTTAAACATGGACTCTACATGTTTCAAGATTAACAATAGTATTAATCTTTAAATTTTTATTAACAAATTATATTACCAAATAATATACA
>SNQN01001232.1:70921-92358 GCA_008642245.1 Bassia scoparia | reverse complement strand
TAAAAATTTCGGCAATTTTTATGAATAATTTACGGAGAACTCATTTGTCTTGAGTTCATCATATTATCATATAAACTGAGACAATGTTGTGCTTGTGACTTATAGTTACTTACTCCTTAACATAAAGAATGTACTTTTTTGAATATTTTGTACCTCACAAATAATGCTGTTGTCGGTCATGCTGTTTTTGTAAGGGGTCATGCTGTTTTGTGAATTAAATTTTTGACTCATTTTACAACCTTGCATCGAAAACACATAACTATGGACTATCGACTTCAAAATGTTTGTACAAATGGTCATTCTGGCCTGAATCTTGTATCTTGCCCAATTATTCCCGGTAYGGGGTTGTTTTCAAAGTAGCATCAAGGCGCATAGGAAGGGAGGATATGTGTCTTCTAGAAACTAATATGCTCTCTTTCGAGTCCAATTGTGTTTTGGTTGTTATACAACCAAAAGAATCCTACGCCTAGTTTTGCCTAAGGTGATGTCGAAGGTGCCCTGACTTCTATGAACATTTCCAACTTTAAGCCTATCCATGTCAAYGCGGCCAAAAGTATGCTAGGGGCTTGAGATAATTTCCTAACATCAGACACCATCCACAATCAATTATTCACTAGCACTCATATGCTTAGTTAAAAGATTCAGCAAGAAAACGTCGCAGCAAGAAAATCAGACAGCTAACTGTCCACAAACACACAACCTCTTCTATCTAGCATAATTTGATATCTACGATGCACCAGAATCTCTGCTGTATCATTTCCCCTGCCACAAACTACAATTTAGTGCACAAAACATGAAATCTTGAAAAGCATATAATACATTGTACTTCGAAATTCGAATACTGCCATTTAAGTATAATTGTATTCAACATCTAGGATAGTAGAATAGCTAAATGAGAACAAAAAGGAAAGAAAAAAAGAATAGGTGTGCCTTGCTAATACAGAATGCTTGGAGCTTTTAATACATCCATGAAATTAATAAGCGTCAGAAACAAGGCCAGGTTCATACTAAGCAACAACAAATCTCCTGCCAACTCAAAAGGCTGCGGGTTAATGAAATTCAACCGGATAGTCGGATACTGTATATACTTTGAAAAAAAGCAGATAAAAAGATATGTTTGGTGTTCACAATGGCCCTTCACTCTTGTCCTAAACTAAAATTTAGAGGAAGAGGTCTGATCTTTCACTTCTCCAATACCTGCAAGCGCTTGATGCTTCAGTCAGCACGAGAACCACTGCTAGATCCAGCAGGTTTTTTGCCTCCATATTTCTGCAATACGTTTTGAGAAAGCCATAAAGATCGTGGAACCAGGACCAGACCATCAAAAACAAATATACAGGAAATACAAACTGAGAAGAAAGACCTACCTGCTTTCCAATGTTAAAAGGAACATATCTGTACTTGATCATGTGTGCTATTTGACGTTTCATGGTGAGAACAAACAGCACAACCCAGTAACACAACAATATTGGCCAGAACACAGGAACGTCGAAAACAGAGAAGAAAGTCAGTACGAACGCTATACAGAATGCCTTGGTAATAGANTTCATAGCGAAAATTTTTTCCGCCTTTTCTCAAAGTGAGTAAATATATAAAGCAAAAAATTATTGAAAAAACTTTCTTTCTACATAAATCAGAACTGCCACTTGGCACGTTCCGGTGAAAAAAAATTCTGTCTTTCTCAAAGTGAGTAAATATACAAAGCAAAAAATTATTGAAAAAACTTTATTTCTACGTATAAAGGATACTTTTAAAAGATTTTTCAAACACATATATATCTAAGAACCTTTGACATTTATAATCCTTGATTATGATTCATAAATTTTTAACATCTATGCTATGTTCGGTTCAACTTATTTAAGCACTATAGTGCTTATTAAAAAAGAGAATTTTGATCAGATCAGGTTAGGAAAATTCAGACTAGATAAGAAAATTTTAGATCATATCAGATAAAAAAATATTTAAAACAAAAAAACAACTACAAAAAGTTTAGTTCAAAAAATTTCATATTACACCAAATCAGAGAATTTCAGTTTAGATCAAAACAGAAAAGTTTCAAAAAGAAAAAATTCAAACGAACTAAACATAACCTTACTACATGATAGTAATTTTTACATATGTTAACCATGCATGAAACGTTTCAAAATAAAAAAAAAAACTTTATCTACAACAAAAATCGGAACTGCCACTTGCACGTTTTGGTGAATTGTTTTCCCTCCTTTTCCAACTTCATTAAATATAAAAAGTTTTAAAGGCAATTATGCACGAGAGGAAAAAAGAAGAAACAAAAATCTAAAAGATACTCCAAATGTATATAAAAATATTTAAATATAAAATAGTTATATTGTTATACAAGTAAAAAAATTATAAAACTTATTTGATGTAACACGACATTATATGACAAAGCACAAGCAATGCCCGTGATAAAAACTAGTTTTGTCGTACTATAAAAGTGATTGCAAATTGTAAGAACCGAAAAATTTCCCAATTTGATTTCCAGTTTGGAAATTTTACCTTGGGGATGAAGTAAAAATTTCCTTCGATTTTTAATACTGTGTACATTTATTATTAATTGTTTGAGGGAAAAATTATGAATAATATATCCTATAAAAAAAATAGGAATAATGTATCCTATATATAAGAAAAAGAAACAACGTGCTTTAATGCTAATAGCGTTGAAAAGTAAAAATAGTTAGAAGAGGATGTGAGAAAAGAGAGAAAAGGTAATGAAAATTGGAAAAAGTAAGGGAAAGTGTGGTTAAAAAGGAAAAATAGATTAGCGAGTGTGTACCAAAATGGAATAGTGCAATGCATGGAACATGAAAAATTGGCCTAATATATAAATTACACAAAACATTTAAAACCGAAGAGAGTTGATGTATTAAAATTTAAAAATTATCGCACACAAAGAGAATTGAAGAGAGTATGCCCTGAATGTGATTTACTAGTTTTGGTTCTTTTGAAAATTGTGAAAATTGACTACCGATAAACTAGATTGAATTATAGTACGAAGAATTAGAACCATGGTTCTTTTAACTTGAAAAATCTTACCCTCTTCTAAACTTGCTAACAAGCTTAACTTTTGCTATAGTAAAACTTCTTTGTAAGCTAAAAGATCAATGGGTAAGGTTATGTTTCGTTGCATTGTTAGAGACATGTTACGTTTTTTTTAAACAGGAGACATGTTACCCTTTTTTTTTTTTTTAAAAAAAAAAAAGGAGACATGTTACATAACTTACATTGAATTGTTAGTAATAGTGGCATAATGGTCAAAGACACACATCTATCTTTTAAAATTTTTGATCAAAACAAAAACCAAATTACTGGTGTTGCATTTATCGACCCTTGAGACTATGAAACATAAGAGATTTTTTACCCACAAGCACAATTAGTTTTTGTGACTTGAACTTATCTACGAGTATATAATATTACTAAAACAATTCTCACTAAAAGAAGTTTTCCCTCATAAATTTATTATTTTTTTTTATTTTACATTACATTTATTTCTTTAGCAATTTTCTAGATGCATTTATTTCGTTGATATCATTTTTAATCTTATTATGCAAATACTTTTTAACTCTATATGTTTAAGACTTAGTATATTAAATTAAGGGAAATTCCCAATGGTAATGATGAGTTTTGGCAGAATCCCAATGATAATGACGTGTTTTTTTTAATCCCAATGGTAATGATGTGTTTTCATTTTCATTTCCAACCGTGATTATATGRGGGATTTTCCGAAAGTAGGGGGCTATATGCTAGGAAATTTTGCCCAAAACTACCTTATTTAAGATTTTCGGGGCCACTTTTGTCCCTTCTGGTCGAATTTGAGGTCAAAATTCAAAAAATTTGACCAGATCAATCTCGACCTACATACGGGGGTTGCTTTAATTTCAAGTCTCGATATGARTTCAAAAAATACCTCATTTAACGTTTTGAGGGTCACTTTTATCCTTTATAATTAAATTTGAGGTCGGAATTCGAAAAAAATGATCGGATCAATCCCTACTTAACACNGTACGGGCAACAGTACATAAGTGAAAGTGAAGCTTACTGTTTACGATAAACAAGACCACAAACCACAAAAATAGCAAAAAAAAATAACATTATATCCATCTTGAGCAAACAAGTGACTGTCAAAGTCTCAATCTGTCATCATACGCAGAGTAGAATTCTACWMTTCCATAGTCCATATGTCAAACCCAAGAATCGGTTTCATAGAAAGCTTGCCTTMGAGCTAAATACATGACAATATAATACTTCCTTTAATGCAAAAACTCCAAAAGAACATCCATTCTTGAAAGATAYATGCTACCCCTTATTCGTGTTTTGCAAATTTAWAAAACCAACCTTCRTCTTCAATAACCAATACAAATTAATTTGCATCTCYTAAACACTGGYTTTATCTYCCTAGAAACTCTTTCAAAAGAAGAAAATRAACYTCCCYCTTCCAATAACCAATGAATACAACCTAAGCTGTGCATTTCCTTAAATATYAAACATTGRGCGAAAAGTGACAATCTTTCCATAGTAATTCACMAAGAATTTTGTAGTATTCTCTTCTTATATCCTTACTTTCAGAAGAGYGRGATAACACCACCAGTTTACAAGGATMAAATGAAATCAGAAAACYACTATTGATGTAAGTGTATTCTATTGGTAAAGTATGTTATTATTACTTACACTCCATGTCTCCATCTCCCTGTTTCACCGGTACACATGCATGACCCACATCACATGAAAATACTAGTACACATGCATAGCCCACATCACATGAAAACACTAAATTGGTAAAACGGACATCGTGGTACAGTTCAAAGGGATTGCCGACTACAGAAAGTTCAACACATGCACCAAATATTTGAAAAATCACTCTACAGATAACAAATAAGAATTCTGTGTAACTTACAGGACACAAGCTTACAAGCAACTGAAATAGTGAAAAATTAGAGCTTCCACATTACACATTCTTTTATAAGAGTTATTTTTMAGAACAATCCAAGAGTCAAAGACTCATAGCAATATCCACAGAGTTCYTCTAATCCTCCTWAGTCCATATTGCAGATGCTGAGAAATGAGGATAGCAGTTTTTATTTCTAACTTCCAGGGTTCAGATTCAGTGAGGCAGTATACCCAATGCTACCTACTTATTAAACTGTAAATTTTCTTAAATATTACTAGACTCATATGATTTATTTAACTATTCAACCCCAGCACTAGAAGTGCCAAGTGGAAAACCACAAAAGGCATTATTTTGATTTGAAATGGTGAAAACACACCAGGCAGTCAGGCACAGATAAGTAGTTTTTCGTTTACTTCTTTGTTATCCAATGTGTGTTCTCTAATGGCTCTTCACCCTTGCCTTAATTGGGATCTCATCTGTGGGCTAATAAAAGAACCAATAGCGGAAAATATATGGAAATTAGCGGACAAACCTACACAATATGTGATAGAGCTAAACAATACGAATCTTGCACTCAACTGGACAGAAACGATTGGCAAATGACCATAATGGCAATGCAAGAATACCAACAATGTGTACGAAAAGGCGGATCTAGTGTTCAATCTGTCAACAAGAATATCATCATCACTTCATTTAAATAACTTTTTTATTAAGAACATCTTTCCAGAGGTCTGAGAATATAACGAGTAGATTGTCAAGAATTTCAGGAACTCCGCCTGGCAAAATCCAGATGCATGAAAGTAGATAAATACTATGATTCTGGCAGAATCTATATATTTGACACCCTGGCCAAATAACTTGTGGATTTATGAAAGATTGATGGCTGTGATTTCACAAGAGGTACTCTATCTACTTGTTGATTAAAATAGACTATTCGCATTAGTAGGACCCAGACAGTGAATTGAGATGAGAATACAAGAGCTACATAAACTGACATAACTTGAATAAAACATTCTCCATTATTTTTGTATTCTTGGAAAAGATTTCTTCCCACGATTCTACACCAAACTCACCTCTTCACTAACAATTAACATAAATCACCCAATCCCACATACATGATGATTCCCCCACTCCAAAAACCATATCAACTCTCCCAATGCTAAACCTAACATAATGACTTCTAACAAATTGGATAATACCTTACAGACTAAAAATATAGGAATATAAATGTATGGCAAAGTTAAACCAACGTCCAACGTAGCACTTCCCCAAGAGAAAAATCTCCTTCAGTATCCCACCAGTCTCCCCATTGACAGTGCAAAATTCCCAAATCTAGTTCCTTTCAACTGACAAACCTTTTACAAATGAATGTATTCATTGCAAGTTTCCACAAATACTTCACAAAATGTATTTCAAATGAAGATTTTGGAGTTGGAAACCTTATTGAGGGATTTCTTGCCCCCAAAGTCCCCATTTACTATTTCTTAATTTCCGATAAACTGCTCGCCTCCAATGACAACATACCAAATTGAGTATTCCCATTTGCATAGTTCAGCCAACCAAAACTCAACATCAGAGAAACCATTGTTACATCATCAAAATGTTTCACTGTGCAATGTTATCCACGTAACTGACTACATCTCATCACCGGAAAACCAATGTTTGTATTATGCAAATTGAGAAAGGCTCATTATTTTATTTCATCTAACCAATGTTACTTCCAACTTTCATTTCACTCAAAGAAATCTTTCAGGATTTTGGACAAATCGGCATGTCACGACATTTGAAAAGTTCTTATTTGACCAAAATTGGGTGGAAATTTCTTTCGTAATTGGCCACGGTAGGTACACTTGAACACATACTAATATCTAACAATTCTAGCTAAGTCCTACTAACATATAATCCAACAACAAGAATGCAATGCAACAAGAAATCAACCAACTGCTACATACACTCATCCAGTCACATTGACAACTCCCAAACCCACCCACAACTTACAAGCAACAATCATCAAAATCAAAAGATTACAAAAATTGTGCAAATTCTTCGTAAATCAGTCGTGTGCCCGTATCCAACACTTGAACACATAATGCCTAACATTTCTAGCCAAGTCCTATTAACATACATTCCAACAACAATGCAATATAACAAAAAAATTAAACAACTACTGCATACACCCATCTAGCCACATTGACAACTCCCAAATCCAACCAAATAATCATCAAAATCAAAAGATTGCACAATTATCATCATTTGAAAATATCAACAAATCTGCCAAAACCCAATTATGTAAATCAAGATAAGAGAATAAAAACATTGAAATTTACCAGAACTTAAACTCAGGAAGCCTGCGAATGAAAGGCTTGAACTCATCAGAACCTTTGGTGGGTAATGTGGGCCCATCAGAGGACTCAAGCTCAGGGTCAACCAAAGGAGACAAAAACCCAATAAGCAGATTCAAGATGTAGATCCCAAGAGCGTAAGTGATGACGTAGAAGCCTTCAACAAAGAAAACCCTTAATCCATATATTATCGCAAAAATTAGGGTTCCAACCCACCTCGGAACTGCATGAGGGGTAGTCTTATCCAAGTAATACTGATAAATTCTTGCGAATTCGTGAAGTTTCTTGCTCACTGGACTCTCTGTTGATGATGATGACGATGACCCACTTAATCCTTCCATTGATTTGATATAAACCCTAGTTTTTTTTCCCCTAATTTGCTTTTTCACACCACTTTTAGATCTGCCCACCACAAAAAATAAACAAAATTAGGGAATTTATTGAATTAATCAGTTAAAGAAATGAATCTTGCGATGTGGRTTTTTCTTCAATTATAATTCCAAGTAAGAAAAGTGTGATCTGGGATTTTTGTTCATGAAAGAAGGATGAATTCTTSTTRAAATAAAATGAGAGAAAAGTAAGAGTTGAATGAGAAAAATTACCTTAAAGAAGAAGAGTTTAAGTAGAAGAAAACTTGAGAAATGGCGTGTGAAAAAYCCAAGTTAGAAGACCGACACTAGAGAAATAGGGATGATGAATTGATGATGATGCACTCAAGACTCAACTGGTTCAATACAATACATTTTCCAGAGATTTGGGCAACTTTTTTTCACTTTATTTTTATCCCATTTTTCTCTCAAAATTAAATCTTTTTTCACCTTTGTACTGTATTTATTTTTTATGTATTGATTGATTTTACGGGTACGGACCGGATATCGGAGAACATCAACTTTAATGAAGACGGATATGGGAATGTATGATAAATAAGTACATCAAATTGAAGGTAACTTTCGTGCTTGTATTTAATGTATCTCCGTAGGTAAAACCCTTAACAAATATCACCCTCATATAAAAATTAAAATAAGTTAAAATGTACGCGCTAAAAATGTTTACATTTAAGTGAAACAAAACAAAGCAAATCAAACAGACAAACAAATAATTAAGTTAAGTAAAGCACAGTTGACGAATTGGCAAGAGCGATGTAAACTAGGGGTGTTCAAAAAATCCGATCCGATCTGTGCGTGATTCGCTGGATCCGATCCGATTTTAAGGTTTCGGATATTTCGGGTCGAATTTTGGCGCTTTTGGATATTCAAAATATCCGATTTTTTATTAAAAAAATAATTTAATATGGGAAATAAAAGAAAATTAGGTAAAAATATACACATTCGTCCTTGTTCCGACCCGAAATTCCGGATATCCGATTGGAAAATAATAGCGGTATTCGGATCGATATTTTCACGATCTAATACTTCAATATCCGAATTTACGGGTCGGGGCCGGGTAATCATTGAACCCCCTATTGTAAACTAGGAGAAAATGTGAGCAACAGAATGAGGAAGAGGAAATGGTAGTTATTGGTTTGGGTTAATTTAGTGCTTTGGGGAGAAATGAAGTATAATGGATGTTACATGTTAGTGTTTAAGTTTAGAATAGAAAAAACAAGTTTGTTCTCAAAAATGTGTATATCACGTATCTAAAACACGTCTAAACGTTTTCTTATCGTGTTTGTATGTCCAAAAATAGTAAAAAAATTGGACATGTATTTTTTTGTGTCGGACACGGATTCACGGCATTGTTCGAGAATGTCTGTATCCGACACGGGACACATGACGTTGCCGAGGCCGTTTGCAAAGATTTTCAATCTAATCAATTATTCAACAATACTCTTTACTAACAAAAAATTCAAAATTTGCACTTGACATTTCATAGCGAAAATTTTTTCCGCCTTTTCTCAAAGTGAGTAAAATATATAAAGCAAAAAATTATTGAAAAAAACTTTCTTCTACATAAATCAGAACTGCAACTTGGCACGTTCCGGTGAAAAAAAATTCTGTCTTTCTCAAAGTGAGTAAATTACAAAGCAAAAAATTATTGAAAAAACTTTATTTCTACGTATAAAGGATACTTTTAAAAGATTTTTTCAAACACATCATATTATCTAGAGAACCTTTGACATTATATAATCTTGATTAATGATTCATAAATTTTTAAATCTATGCTATGTTCGGAGTTCAACTATTAAGCACTATAGTGCTTATTAAAAAGAGATTTTTGATCAGATCAGGTTAGGAAAATTCAGACTAGATAAGAAAATTTAGATCATATCAGATAAAAAAATTTAAAACAAAAACAACTACAAAAAGTTTAGTTCAAAAAATTTCATATTACACCAAATCAATGAGAATTTCAGTTAGATAAAACGAAAAGTTTCAAAAAGAAAAAATTCAAACGAACTAAACATACTTACTACACATGATAGTAATTTTTACATATGTTAACATTGCATGGAAACGTTGCAAAATAAAAAAAAACTTATCTACAACAAAAATCGGACTGCCACTTGCACGTTTTGGGTGAATTGTTTTCCTCCTTATTCCCAACTATTAAATATAAAGTTTTAAAGGCAATTATGCACGAGAGGAGAAAGAAGAAACAAAAATCTAAAAGATACTCCAAATGTATAAAAAAATATTTAAATATAAAATAGTTATATTGTTAACAAGTAAAATAATATAAACTTATTTGATGTAACACGATAACACCGATGACGTGTGCATATATGACAAAGCACAGCAATGCCCGTTGATAAAAAATAGTTTTTGTCTGTAACATATAAAGTGATTGGCAAATTGGTAAGAACGAAAAATTTCTCAATTTGATTTCCAGTTTGGAATTTATCCTTGGGAGGAAGTAAAAAATTTCCTTCGATTTTTAATATTGGTGTACATTTATTATTAATTGTGTGAGGGAAAAATATTGAATAATATTATTCTCTATAAAAAAATAGGAATAATGTATCCTATATATAAGAAAAAGAAACACGTGCTTTAATGCTAATAGCGTTGAAAGTAAAAATAGTTAGAAGAGGATGTGAGAAAAGAAGAGAAAAGGTAATGAATTGGAAAAAGTAAGGGAAAGTGTGGTTAAAAGAGGAAAAATAGATTAGCGATGTGTAACCAAAATGGAATATGTGGCAATGCATGGAACGAATGAAAAAATTGGCCTATATATAAAATGACACAAAACATTTAAAATCGAGAGAGTTGATGTATAAAATTAAAAATTATCGCACACAAGAGAATTGGAAGAGAGTAGGCGCTGAATGTGATTTACTAGTTTTGGTTCTTTTGAAAATTGTGAAAATTGACTACCGATAAACTAGATTGATTACAGTACGAAAGAATAGACATGGTTCTTTTAACTTGAAAAATCTTGCCTCTTCTAAAACTTGCTAACAAGCCTTAACTTTTGCTATAGTAAAACTTCTTTGTAAGCTAAAGATCAATGGGTAAGGTTATGTTTCGTGCATTGTTAGAGACATGTTACTATTTTTTTAAACAGAGAGACATGTTACCCTTTTTTTTTATAAAAAAAAAGAACAATGTTACATAACTACATGAATTGTTAGTAATATGGCATAAATGGTCACAATGACACACATCTCATCTTTAAAATTTTTGATCAAACAAAAAACCAAATTACTGGTTGCATTTATCGACCTTGAAGACTATGAACATAAGAGATTTTTTACCCACAAGCAAATTAGTTTTGTGACTTGAACTTATCTACGAGTATTAATATATTACTAAAACAATTCTACTAAAAGCGAAAAGTTTTCCCTCATAAATTTATTATTTTTTTTTATTTACATTACATTTATTCTTTAGCATTTTCTAGATGCATTTATTTCGTTGATATTCATTTTTAATCTTATTATGCAAATACTTTTAACTCTATATGTTTAAGACTTAGTATATATAATTAAGGGAAATTCCAAGGTAATGATGAGTTTTGGCAGAATCCAATGATAATGACGGTTTTTTTAATCCAATGGTATATGAGTGTGTTTTCATTTTCATTTCCACCGTGATTATAGGGGGATTTCCGAAGTAGGGGGCTATATGCTAGGAAATTTTGCCCAAACTACCTTTTTTAAGATTTCCGGGGCCACTTTTGTTCTTTCTGGTCGAATTTTGAGGTCAAAATTCAAAAATTTGACCAGTATCAATCTTCGACCTACTACGGGGTTGCTTTAATTTCAGTTCTCGGATATGAGTTCAAAAAATACCTCATTTAACGTTTTGGGGTCACTTTATCTTTTATAATTAAATTTGAGGTCGGAATTTCGAAAAATAATGATCGGATCAATCCTACTTAACACTTACTTGATTACATTGGGAATTTCTCTTAATTTATTTTGATTAGTTTATCTTTTTAAATTTTAATTAATGATTTAGTCACTAATTCTGTAATTCATATTCTAATTACATTTTTCATTTTTTAAATTAAAAATTCGAACATTTGCTCGAGATCATCTAGTCTAGTAACCCAATAAAGTCACAAAGCGAATTTGGGGCAACTCTACCAAAGTGCAAACTTGCTAATGATATTAATGGGACTATCTCTTAACCAATTACAACTCATGAAATTTTAGTGAGCAACTTGAGTAGAAGTAGGATGGTGATGACATTACACACTCAACCATGACTCATTTATTATTCTATCTTCCACATGCAAAGCTTTACCAAGTATCATCATCCACAAATCACATTTTCTTTGAAAAAAAAAGAATAAAAAATTAATAAAAACCGATTCTCGACTTCTCGTGGATTATATCCACAAGTTCTTATTCGGCAATCTCCAAATTGTTAGAACATACTCTTATTATCAACACATACTTTGTATTAATTTGGTCCCACGATTCCATCTCAGATTCGAAGCTCTTGGATAACAACTTGTATTTTGCACTATAATTTTCAGTTATTTAATTTTTTTTTTCTAAAGTTTTCAATGGAAAATCATTATCTATTTACTTCCTCTAATATCCAAAAGTAGTTTGGAAATTGATATTAAAGGGTGTTTCTGAATTTCGACTATCATCTTCTTGAGGTAAAGCTCATCTTTTTCTTTATTTGTTCATTTAAACACCCTTTTAATTCTTAATTCAGCATATTATAATTGTTTTGTTTGGATTTTTTTTGTGCATAATTAGATTCCTTAGTTCAGAAAAAATGGGATGTTTTTAAATTTCTGTTAGCTGCTTTGATGATGATTTTGTTAAGTTGGTATGATCTTATTGTATATGAATAAGACTAATAATTCTATAAATTTGGTAATTATCAAAGTTCCTTTAATTAGTGTGAGCTGGAAATTTAGTTGTAAACAGCTAAATTCATATGGGTTTGTGTGATCTTGTGAGAAACTGAGAACTTGAATTGTTTAACTTGAATTTTGAAGATTGATCTTGCTTGATAGTGGTGAAAGTTCTGATTGTAGAAGAAAAACTTAATGTGCTACTGTAGTAGATCTTCTTTAATTGGTTTATTTTCTGAAGTTGCTGTTTTTACCTTTGATATATGTTAAGAATTATGAACTGAAAGCATCATCATGACTGTTGAATTAACCTATCTAGTTGCAGGCCAATCCAAGTTAGCTTCGTAGCTATCTAGCAAAATCTAGCATAACAATGACTAGTTAGAAGAGTTGAATTTAGTAATGTCAGATTTTCTGCTTCGTCTAATCTGACCTTAATTGAACATAAGTCATGTCTGATGTCCTCCTGTAAGGGGCCACTTGATGTTATTCAAACATAATCGAAACGTCGGTACGTCGGTCACTATATATGACGAGATGTCCCCTTGTAAGGTTGTTGTTGATGTGATCAGTGATCACAGTTAAGGGTCTGAAGAAGATAAACTCTACATTAAGGCTGTTATATTTGATGTCAGATGAATCTGAATATCTGATCTAATAATATATGGGGTTTGTGTTCTTTTGGTTGTTGTTTCAGTTTCTTTCTGGAATTTGTGATCTTAAAGCACTCTTGTGTTCTATTTTTCAGGGAGCAACTACATCTCATTGTTAAAAAGTGTTTCAAGGAAGGCAGAAAAATATACTAAATGTTTATCAGCGACATGTCTGATCATGTTGCGAGGTCATCTCATGATGAGGATGCTACGTCAATGACATCCTCACAAGCCCGACTGCCCAGTTGGATGTCCCGCTGGATAAATAAAAGTCCTAAGCCAGGATCTATAGCTGACAATTCTTCATTGATAAGTTATAAGGGAGGACATAATGGTGTTGATAAAGGTTGCTTGACACAAGGAGGGCTTAATGTCCAATCTGGGAATGGAGTAAGAGAAGGTGGAGAAACGAAGCCTGCTACAGCTGATGAGAATTTGATGAAGAATTCGGGGGAATTCCAGAACAATCCCAGAAATGTGAATTTCCCCACTCTCAACCTCTTCCAGAACAAAGAGCAAGCTTCCACTGTCGGCAATCGTGGGACTGAAGTTGATCCWGAGTTTGACCACTCACCCATGGCTCTAGCTTTAACTATTGGTAAAGAGGATGCTTCTAGAAAAATTGGCTCGAGGAATGKCAAGCAACAAGCCATGTCTCATTTATACCATGGACAGAAAGGTATAGCTGGATCAAGCTCTCATACATATAACAATTCTGATGCATCAAAGCCAGTTGTTGTATTTGAAAGACATTTCTCAAATGATAATTTTACATGCTTTAGTCAGGACCATTGTA
The DNA here is from genome assembly GCA_008642245.1 of Bassia scoparia. Taxonomy (NCBI): domain Eukaryota; kingdom Viridiplantae; phylum Streptophyta; class Magnoliopsida; order Caryophyllales; family Amaranthaceae; genus Bassia; species Bassia scoparia. The sequence goes on along the minus strand of SNQN01001232.1, from coordinate 78,408 downwards.
AGTATCAAAAGTCCTCTTCAGTCTTGTTTCATGAAAAGAAGATGGAAAATGATCTTTGTCGYGAATCCGGACCTAGTGATGGACTACATTTGCAACATGTGTTCGACCCAAAAAAAACTAATTTCCAGTCCTTTTTCCTCAATAATCAATCTCAGAGTGTTCGAGGCCAACAACCCCTTGATAGGGCTCCATGTTCTTTCCGTAATGTAGAGACTATGAGGATTTGTACCATGRTAGATTCTGTGGAAAAGTCACCTGGTGATCCTCCTAAATTTTCTCAGAGAGCCCACCACATTCTTTTCACTAAAGAAACTTGTGTTAATTTGTCAAAAGGACATCAAGTGACCGAAGAACCAACTTTAGGTCACCAAGAAGAGAAGAGATTTGGAGGAAATTTTAGCACATCTCCCAACGTTGCTTCCCGTGCTATAGGAGTAAAGATCCAACCTCTGTGGACCTCTACTGACAGTGACGAAAATAGAACCACAGGCAATCCATCTACCTGTAAAGCAGATTCAAGGCATGAAGCATCCGCTGAAACTGATGGAATGCAAGTAGAAGCTCCAAAGAACCAGCATTCTACATTGGGTATATGTCATCTCTCGTATTATGGCTTTGACTTTGTTGAATACCTCACTTTCATGTCTTTACATTACCCAAGGAGCTAAGTTATTCTAGAGCAATCCTCATTAACTAAACAAATTTTCTTTGATCTGTTATAGGTACGGAATCTTCCCCGTTAACTAAGGTATCCTTTTCTTGTTAATTATGGGTGTATGGTCATGGAGTTGAAATTTACATGATTTATGCACTTCACTCAGATGTTTTATTTATTTATTGTTTCTAACTAAAATGTGATATTCAGGTCATGAAAGCTCATGGAGTTGCTTGATTTTTACATGCAGGATGATGCAATGGATGAAAATAGCCCTCCAGTTGCCCGTGATTCAAGCTCAGCGAAAGCTAGAAGCAAAAGGCCTATCACCGAGATACCTGATATAAATGAAGAGTTCGTTGGGCTGCAACCTGCAGCAAGCTCAACAGATGGAAAGGACTCAAATGAGCCAAATACGTCAAGAGTCCATAGTTTCAATGCTAAACAACTCTTCTCATGTCATGATCAAACCTCAAATTCTGAATGCAATGCCCACAAAGATCGTTCTCTTGGCCCTGATACTAGTAACAGATGGATTAAGCGTCTCAAGCTTAGTTCTTCAGATTCATTTGGGGTTGGTACCAAGAGTTCAGATGTAGGTGAGGGGTCATCACATGAGAAATTTAATTTGTTCTTCAACAAAATAACGAAATGCAGAGACAGGTTTGATGCCAACTTAGGGCAACATCATGGTAAAGAACAGACAGCAATAGATAAAACAGTGGAGTCACTTGGAAATAGTGGATCTTTGTCTAGGGATTCAAAGAAAAGAAAGCCAAGCACGATGAATGGTTGCTCTTGGATTCAGAGATGGTGTCAACGTGACCCTGTTTCTCCGCCAAATAATCCTGAACCCCTTGTGATTTGTGAGCCCCAGAACTTGAAACTGGGGCAAGATGAGCTTACAAAGAGGCAGTTCCCAAGTATTGCTGCAATGGCACTTATGGGGAAAGCCATGCATGGATTCAACTCATGCGAATACAAGAAGAAAGGGTCTGTTGTTGTTTGGAACACCAAGGAATAATGAAGATCCTTGTGACGTGAAGTACCAAATTCTAAATTGTTGGTACATGCTCTTGGTGTCATGAAATGATCTATCCTTATTTTATTTCTTATTCCTACAAGATTGATGGACATACTTATATTTGAGAGGCTACTAGAATTGTATATTTGTCGCAACGGGTTTTTACATAATTGACTGATAATCCTGTTGAAGTATCCTCCCACCCCTCCGATTGCTTGCAGCTAGTTGGTGGCAGGACCTCTATTTGAGAACAACCATCAGAGTGGGCGTCACTCTACATGTGTACAGTCATCAATCTTGTGGGAATAAGAAATAATTTGGCTGATATGTTGATCCATNACTTTTGAGTTTATTAAAATACATTTGTTAAGGTAAAAAAATCCAAATTATATAAACTATAGAAACTTGAAATACTATTGTATAAAGCATTGTGTTTTTGTGACCAAATACACATATACAAGTATGAAATTAGCTAGATAATCTTTGCCTTTTACTTATTTTTATTTTTTTAAAAATCTAACCGGGTAACCGGTTCCCACCGGTTCCGGTTCCAAAAATTTTGGAACCGATCCAACCGGTTCCGGTACCGGTTCCAATTATTAGGAACCGGTCGGTTCCGGTTCCGGTTCCACCCAAAATGACCGGGTACCCGATCTTGCTCAACCTTAACTGTATTTGATTGATTTTACGAGTACGGACACGAATACGGATACGGAGAACATCAACTTAGAAATGACGGATACGGAAATAGTAATATGATAAATAAGTACATCAAATTGAAGGTAACTTTACGTGCTTGTATTTAATGTACTCCGTAGGTAAATCAACACTTAAGCAATATCATCCTCATATAAAAATTAAAATAAATTAAAATGTACGCGCTAAAAATGTTTTACATTTAAGTGAAACAAAAACAAGCAAATCAAACAGACCAAACAATATAATTAAGTTAAGTAAAGCGGCAGTTGACGAATTGGCAAGGAGCAGTGTAAATTAGGGGTGTTCAAAAAATCCGATCCGATTTGTGATTCGCTTGATCCGATCCGATTTTTAAGGTTTCGGATATTTCGGATCGGAATTTTGGCGCTTTTGGATATTCAAAATATTCGATTTTTTTATTAAAAAAATAATTTAATATGGGAAAATAAAAGAAAATTAGGTAAAAATATACACATTCGATCCTTGATCCGACCCGAAATTTCGGATATCCGATTGGAAAATAATAATACGGGTATTTCGGATCGGTATTTCCCCGATCTGATACTTTCATATATCCGAATTTACGGGCCGGGCGGGTAATCCGATTTGAACACCCCTATTGTAAACTAAGGGAGAAAATGTGAGCAACAGAAATGAGGAGAGGAAATGGTAGTTTTATTGGTTTGGGTTAATTTAGTGGCTTTGGGGAGAAATGAAGTATAATGACAGAAGAGCAGATTAATTCTGACCTTAATTGAACATAAGTCACTGTCTGATGTCCTCTGTAAGGGGCCACCTTGATGTTATTCAAACATAATGAACGTCGGTCAACTATATTGACGAGATGTCCCTTGTAAGTTGTTGTTTTGATGTGATCAGTGAATCACAGTTAGGGTCTGAAGAAGATAAACTTACATTAAGGTGTTATATTTGATGTCAGATGAATCTGAATATCTGATCGAATATATATGGGGTTGTGTTCATTGGTTGTTGTTTCAGTTTCTTTCTGAATTGTGATGTTAAAGCAACTCTTGGTTGTTCTTTTTTAGGGAGCAACTACATCTCATTGTTAAAAAGTGTTTCAAGGAAGGCAGAAAAATATACTAAATGTTTATCAGCGACATGTCTGATCATGTTGCGAAGGTCATCTCATGATGAGGATGCTACGTCAATCGACATCCTCACAAGCCCGACTGCCCAGTTGGATGTCCGCTGGATAAATAAAAGTCCTAAGCCAGGATCTATAGCTGACGAATTTCATTGATAAGTTATTAAGGGAGGAGCTCTAATGGTGTTGTATTAAGGTTGCTTGACACAAGGAGGGCTTATAGTTCCAATCTGGGAATGGAGTAAGAGAAGGGTGGAGAAACGAAGCCTGCTACAGCTGATGAGAATTTTGATGAAGAATTCGGGGGAATTCCAGAACAATCCCAGAAATGTGAATTTCCCACTCTCACCTCTTCCAGAACAAAGAGCAAGCTTGCCACATGTCGGCAATCCGTGGGACTTGAAGTTGATCTCGGAGTTTAGACCTCACGCCATGGTCTCTAGCTTTAACTATTGGTAAAGGAGGATGCTTCTAGAAAAATTGCTCGAGGAATGGCAAGCAACAAGCGCATGTCTCATTTATATCCATGGACAGAAAGGTATAGCTGGATCAAGCTCTCATACATATAACAATTCTGATGCATAAAGCCAGTTGTTGTATTTGAAAGACATTTCTCAAAATGATAATTTTACATGCTTTAAGTCAGGACCATTGTAAGTATCAAAAGTCCTCTTCAGTCTTGTCATGAAAAGAAGATGGAAATATCTTTGTCGTGAATCGCGGACCTGTTGATGGACTACATTTGCAACATGTGTTGCGACTCCCCAAAAAAAACTAATTTCAGTCCTTTTTCCTCAATAATCAATCTCAGAGTGTTCGAGGCCAACAACCCCTTGATAGGCTCCATGTTCTTGTCCGTAATGTAGAGACTATGAGGTAGTTTGTACCATGATAGATCTGTGAAAATCACCTGGTGATCCTCTAAATTTTCTCGAGAGCCACCACAATTCTTTTTCACTAAAGAAACTTGTGTGTTAATTGGTCAAAAGGACATCAAGTGACCGAAGACCAACTTTAGGGTCACCAAGAAGAGAAGAGATTTGGAGGAAATTTTTAGCACATCTCCCAACGTTGTTCCCGTGCTATAGGAGTAAAGATCCAACTCTGTGGACTCTACTGAGACAGTGACGAAAATAGAACCACAGGCATCCATCTACCTGTAAAGCAGATTCAAGGCATGAGCACCGCTGAAACTGATGGAATGCAAGTAGAAGCTCCAAAGAACCAGCATTCTAACTTGGGTATATGTCATCGTCTCGTATTATGGTTTGACTTTGTTGAAACCATCAACTTCTCATGTCTTTACATTACCCAGGAGCTAAGTATTCTAAGCTCTCAAATTACACTTAAAGCAAAAAATTTTCTTTGATCGTGTTATAGGTACGGGAATCTTCCCGCGTTAATAAGGTATCCTTTTCTTGTTAATTATGGGTGTATGGTCATGGAGTTGAAATTTACATGATTTATGCACTTCACTCAGATGTTTTATTTATTGTTTCTAACTAAAATGTGATATTCAGGTCATGAAAGCTCATGGAGTTGCTTGATTTTTACATGCAGGATGATGCAATGGATGAAAATAGCCCTCCAGTTGCCGTGATTCAAGCTGCCAGCGAAAAGCTAGAAGCAAAAGGCCTATACACCGAGATATCCCTGATATAAATGAAGAGTTCGTTGGGGCCTGCAACCTGCAGCAAGCTCAAAGATGGAAAGGGACTCAAATGAGCCAAATACGTCAAGAGTCCCATAGTTTCAATGCTAACAACTCTTTCTCATGTCATGATCAAACCTCAAATTCTGATATGCAATGCCCACAAAGATCGTTCTCTTGGCTGATACTAGTACAGATGAGATTAAGCGTCTCAAGCTTATTCTTCAGATTCATTTGGGGTTGGTACTACAGAGTTTCAGATGTGAGTGAGGGGTCATCACATGAGAAATTTATTTGTTCTTCAACAAAATAACGAAATGCAGAGACAGGTTTGATGCCAACTTAGGGCAACATCATGGTAAAGAACAGGACGCATAGATAAAACAGTGAGAGTCACTTGGAAATAGTGGATCTTTGTCTAGGGATTCAAAGAAAAGAAAGCCAAGCAGATGAATGGTTGCTCTTGATTCAGAGATGGTGTCAACGTGACGACTGTTTCTCCGCCAAATAATCCTGAACCCTTGTGATTTGTGAGCCCCAGAACTTGACAACTGGGGCAAGATGAGCTTACAAAGAGGCAGTTCCCAAGTATTGCTGGCAATGCGCACTTATGGGAAAGGCCATGCATGGATCACAACTCATGGCGAATACAAGAAGAAAGGGTCTGTTGTTTGTTTGGAACACCAAGGAATAATGAAGATCCTTTGTGACGTGAAGTACCAAATTCTAAAATTGTTGAGTACATTGCTCTTGGTGTCATGAAATGATCTATCCTTATTTTTATTTCTTATTCCTAACAGATATGATGGTACATACTTATATTTGAGAGGCTACTAGTATTTGTATATTTTGCCGCAAGCAGGTTTTAACATAATATGACTGATAATCCTGTTGAAGTATCCTCCCACCCCTCCGATTGGCTTGCAGCTAGTTGGTGGCAGGACCTCTATTTGAGAACAACCATCAGAGAGTGGGGCGTCACTCTACATGTGTACAGTCATCCAATCTTGTGGGAATAAGAATAATTTGGCTGATAATGTTGAAGTCCATCTATATTTGATGGCATCTTTTCCTTAAAGTGGAGCACTTGCAGGTAATAGAGGAATGCTTAAATAACCTTCAGGGTTTCAGACTTTCAGCTGTAGTTTGGATATGGTCAGTAATCTTTTAGTCAAGTGTTTTTGTTTTTAAATTATTACGAGATTCTTTGTTGATATTTTTATTTTATGAGTAGTTGCAATTCTGTTGTTTGTCACAACTCACAGTCTGAATGAACGTTTTCTACTAATTTATCAATCATTAACATATTATGAATTATTGATCACCCCATTTGCAAAATTGTGATTCTGACTTAGATTTCTCTTGACTTGATAATTTCATAAATAGTGCAAGAGATTTTTTTAGATGGTGATTGTCAATTGTTCATGATCGTTCATTATTTTTTATTTTATTCAACTTAAAGCATGGACTCAGAAGTTAGCAATATTGGACAGTCAGCTTTTGGGAACTCGGGATTATTATCGTTAATAGGCTGTGGTCTCTTTTAAATTTGCCCCTTGATGTCTCTGAATGGAAAAGCCTATTCTAAATATTTGTATCACGGATCGATCCATGGAACCATCGGATCGGATCCATTTGCAATATGGCGTCTAGTTTCTTGTGTAGCTGATTCGAAGAATCCTCCTCATTGATCCTCAAGTGCATACAGAGTGGAGCAAATTGTTGTTAAATCTTTCAAGGTAAGTTGTATCCATCACTCTGTTCCTGTCATCAACTAGGAAGCTGGATTCACTGTTTGTCTCTATCAATTTTAACATGGATTGCTTAAGAATGCTGGCTTCTTCTTGGATGATTGGTGAATCCATTCTGATACCGAGTTGCGCTGCTGATTCTCATGAAAAGGTTATAGCTCCTCATTGTTGCTTGATGACTCTGCCAGAGTTGTAGTCCTGTAACTGAAGCACAAAAAAGTTGTAACCAGCAATTTTATACTGAAGAGCCCAAGAATCTGGGTTTGAGTACTGCTGTTCAATGGCTAAAGCCGGCTAAAGGTAATATCAACCAAGTTTACCTCAATTACTGTATAATCAGTTGGATGTAGGAAGCAGTTGGTAATTTTTACTGCAGATGGTGTGTGATGTCGTTGATCTTCTACTGTATCATCGGTTTTCCTGTGATTTTTGTCTATCACAGCTACTGCAGTAACTCTGTTTTCTTTGACAAAGCCGATTAGGCCTCTGGAATACTCTGATCACTGTATTTGATAACAGATTTTCCACGCAATCTGTCAGAGAGAAACCTACTTGATTATATGCTCTTTTTTTTTTTTTTTTTTTTAATCTTTACAATC
>SNQN01001232.1:45015-55921 GCA_008642245.1 Bassia scoparia | reverse complement strand
TTGGGGCCCAGCTTGGCATTTTATTTGTTGTGGGCCCAAATTAGAATGAAGCCCATAAATTAGGGCCGTAAAATACTTGAAGCATGGCTGGCCCACTCTTCCCAAATTTGATGGAGGTCTAGTAGTATCCCAAAAAAACATAAGCAAAGTGGTCACATAAAAGGAGACGCAACAAGTCCTGACAATATTACCTTTGTGGTTCACGTGTTCGGTCTCGTCTACCTTCGCCGTATGGCGTATGTCCGTATCGGTGAAATGGTGAATGAGATCGTTTACGATGGAAAACAATTTTTATTGATAATGTTGATATCGAAGTCTCGCCTTTAATGATAGGTTTATGAGTTGCGTTGTTGTGAAAACTATTGTCACCTTCAATTTAATTGTAAATTTTTACGCCGTGGTGAAAATTATTCCCGTCATGGATGGGGAGGTGTTCGCCAAACAAATACGAACAATTTTTTATGACTTTCTCTTAGGGCCTGTTTACATTAGATTATTTTCAATTCAATTCAGTTCTATTCAGTTCAGTTCAGCTCCATTCAGTTCAGTTCAGTTCTCAACCCAATTTCTCTCTCTCATAAAATATTCAATTAAGTTCAGTTCAGTTCAGTTCAGCTCCATTCAATTCAATTCAGTTCAGTTCAGCTCCATTCAATTCAGTTCAGTTGATTTCAGTTAATGTAAACAAGTCTTTAGTCGAGTAGTGAATAGTCACTCTTACTTTAAAAGAGCAAGAGCCGTTAAAATTGAGTTTGATGTAGTTCAATAGATGAGATAGCCAGGACAAAGGATGTGATGGATGGATGTGTGATGAGGGATGCCTTTGACTCATGACATCCAAAAATCTTTTCTACGAGTACTTACATGAGAAAAAGAATTATTTTCTATGTTTTTTTTTATACATCAGTGTTTTTATAGGACAACTAGTATTTGATGCACGCGATGCGTGCTTGCATTATTTTTTAAAAAAAGTTTTTACGTTATGGGGGAAATCATATTTATATATCATAGGTTAGTTGTAAACTACTATAAGCACGCGATGYGTGTGGTCAGYTTTAAAATTAAAATTAAGCAAATATGTAATTAGAAAAAAAATCATGTAATTGGGTATAGTTTCAAATTAACAATGGCGGTGAGTTATTATGATTTTCAAATTTTCGATGCAATTTTTTTCCTTTCAATTGAATAATCTTCCTACAAAGAGATTAAATGATTAATTACATTGACATACAAATAGTATTATTGAAATACATAATAAATTAATAGATATTTAATTCAATATGATTTTCAAAATAATTTGCATGCAATGATTAACTGATTCATGTAGAAAAAAAATAGTATATGGTATTAATGTATTTATATTTGAATNAAAATACTTGAAGCATGGCTGGCCCACTCTTCCCAAATTTGATGGAGGTCTAGTAGTATCCCAAAAAAACATAAGCAAAGTGGTCACATAAAAGGCGACGCAACAAGTCGTGACAATATTACCTTTGTGGTTCACGTGTTTGGTCTCGCCTACCTTCGCCGTCTGGCGTATGGCCATATTGGTGAAATGGTGAATGAGATCGTTTACGATGGAAAACAATTTTCATTGATAATGTTGATATCGAAGTCTCGCCTTTAATGATAGGTTTATGAGTTACGTTGTTGTGAAAACTATTGTCACCTTCAATTCAATTGTAAATTTTTACGCCGTGGTGAAAATTGTTCCCGTCATGGATGGGGAGGTGTTCGCCAAACAAATACGTACAATTTTTTTATGACTTTCTCTTAGTCGAGTGGTGAATAGTCAATCTTAGTTTAAAAGAGCCGTTAAAATTGAGTTTGATGTAGTTCAATAGATGAGATAGCCAGGACAAAGGATGTGATGGATGGTTGTGTGATGAGGGATGCCTTTGACTCATGACATCCAAAAATCTTTTCTACGAGTACTTACATGAGAAAAAAATTTATTTTCTACGTTTTTTTGTACATCAGTAGTTTTATAAGACAGTTTCATAATAGTTACATCACTTTGATTTTATTTTCCTTTTATAAATTTTCCCCACAATCAACTCATCTAATCACCGAGCCAAAATTTTGCCTCAATTTACGTTCTAGTCTAGCCGATGGAACTAAAAAAATGAAGAAAGTATATCAAAATCTTGCTATAAGGCCTGCTCGTAGCCCAAAATGATGGAGAGCCCTCAAGAGTGTTAAAAATTGCTTCACAGATGGAGACGTGGAGTGCTTCGTGGGTTTAGGGGCAGTGGCTCATGACCAGAACTCAGAAAGGCAGTGGTTCATGGGTTTAGGGGCAGTGGCTCATTACCAGAACTCAGAAAGGCAGTCTTAGCCGTTGTCCTTTGCTGTAAATATCGCAAGGCCGAATTGCAAAGTGTAGTATCTGCTTCTGAAAGGCTACATAGAAATTATTATTTTCCCGTTTCAAAATACTCGCTACACTACTTATTTAAAGAAATTTCAATTTACTTGCAATAGAACGCTCTCTCTATCTCTCCCCTCTCAACCCTCTTTGTTCTTTCTCGATCTCTGTCTTTACAGAAATTTATTTACAAGTGCGGCGAATATCATCCAAATGGAGGAAGCAGTTTGTTTGTATTAATTGACATGGATTGCCTTTCTTAAATGGAACAAGATGAAGTGTTTCTCCATCCAAAAACAGCATGTCGCTGACGATACGGAAAAGATGAATAATCAAATCTGTAACTAAAGATCTTAAAAACAAAATGCTGCTCTACGAAATAGCAAAAATAAATAACTCAGACAAATCAGTAGCTACTCAAAATCTGCAATATCAAAATGTGAACATATAAAGAAGATTCAACCATAGAACATAATGATTTCTCTAAGGCTAAGAGTTCTAGTTGAGTATTTTGCCTCAGAAATTTTAAACAGAGTCAAAACATTATCCTACAAAATGACCAATCAAAACTTAAGGAACCCTCRAAACCCATATACTAAGGAGAGCATTAGGCGGCGGGAAGGTTAACTTTTTCATTGGTTGATCTGGTGTAGATCTGCAAGCTGGAGTGATGGGCAACCATCTTGATAGAACCCCTGGACACAAGCTCTCTGATAGCCCTCCTTGCAAGAGATCCGTTGATCTGCAAAACCAAAGACAATATCAGATCACTCGCACAGCAAAAACTGAGTGAAACTCAGAGTATTTCAAATTAACAAAGAAGAAAGGATGGCATTGTTTAGGACATCATCAAAGAGCTTCATTCACATATCATATATAATGATATACGACTATCTTCCCAGGTTACAATGAGCCCATAGAAGATTAACATAATACAAAGATAAATGAAAAGGCAGCCAAAAAGAGGGTAATGAAGTCAGAATAGACGTAGGTTTTACAGTAAACGATAATATCAGAAAGGACACGGAAAAACTAATACTTCAGCATCCAGAAGACCAGAACATTAAAACTTTTTAAAAGGAGAAGCCTTCTATGAACAATAATATCACGGAGGCTAATTTTGCTGATAACAAAGCAGATTCAATTTGGAGGCGATATACTTAAATCGCCTACCAATTCTACTTCCCTACAAAACTAACACCTACGGTTCATAACCATATATTCTAGCTATCCCAACAAAATACAAAATTGACATCACATCCAAAGACATGCAACACCTACGGTTCATAACCATATATTCTTACCCATGCAGCACATAAGGATCATAGGCAAGTAGTGTTTCAAACTAACAAGAATGATATCTATCATATCAGCTGCTTGGCTTAAAAAACCTCATTTTTGTAGCTATTAATACAGAAAAACCTTCTTCATCCTAAATCAAATTTATAATTAGATGTATAGAAACAGAAAAAACAAGCACGTAAAACATTTAAAAGAACGTCACTAAATTACATCCATTAATTAAGCATCACCCTTGCTCAATATCATGCAACACGAATAACCTAATTCTAGGTGGGACAAAACATTTCGTTAAAAACGGTGGAGGGCATCCAATGTTTTACAAGGCTTTCGACAATTCAAATAACAAGCCACTCACCTACATCAACACTATCAAATTCCATTACAATCGCTAGTATTGTGATGCAAATTAACACAAAATTAAATTCAATTAAGCTCCTCACTGACATCGAATCTAGCAAACTCCATTACAATCATGTATATTTCTAGGCAATTGAACATAGTATTCACCCTACAATTCTTAATTCACACAATCATAACAAACAAAGCTTAATGAAAACTAAACACAATCTTAGTGTCTGCCAAGAAAGGGATCAAATACTAACATCAACTATATCTAACATTAAATCAGAAACCTAAACATCAAAAATCATTCAAACCCAAAAAAATCAGAACAGAACAAAAAACATTCAAACCCAATCAGTCAAGCCCAATAAAAACAGAACAGAAAATGTTAAAGGCATTATCATTACTAGCAAATTTTTATAAAGATCAACACTTTCTTCAACTCTTAAATGATCTCAAAACCCTAATATCCTAATCTAAACCTTCTTTCTCTTTTAAAAAAATTGAACACTAATTTAATCAAAACAAATATCAATAAATAAGAAACCAAATGAGAGAGAAGACATACCCTGTAACGCTCAGAAAGGGTTGCAGCAGTAACAACCTTCTGCTTAGCAGCATCTACTACAACCTTGTCAAAGGTAGCGTTGTCAAACAACACCATGTTGTTCACCTTCTCCTTTTGCTTTCCCTTACTCCACTTCTGCAATTTTCACCAATCAAACCARCATCGCATTAATTTCATTTCGACAAAACCCTAATTTCCAATTCAAATCAAAAAACAAAAATCGGGAATCATCATTGAAATTAAAGAGTAAGAAACAAACCTTCTTCTTCTGCTTGCCACCAGATTTGGCTGGCTTTGATGACGGTGGTGGTGCGGCCTTTTTGGGTGCCTGAATTAAATCAAAACAAATCAAACACAAAATTAACAAATCRGATAATAATCAACTAAAACACTGAATCAAACATGAAATTAGTGAAATCGAGTGTGAAAGAGAGATGAATTGAGTTACCATTGGAAGAGAGAGAGAGGGGGAGGAAGAAGTGTTCGACGAGAGTAAGAGAGAGAGAAGTGAGAAGAAACGCGGCACTATGAACTAGACAAATTAGGGTTTTATGCGATGAATAAATATGAGAGTTTCATTCTAGGTTTTGTTGGGATTGCTTAGAGTATTGGGCTTTTTAGTATCGAATCATAGAAGTCTGAGGCCCAGTATGAGGCCCAGTCACAAAGAGTTACCGTTTGGGCTTAGGCCCAGTCTGAAAGAGTTACCGTTCGGGCTTAGGCCCAGTCAAATGGTCCATTCTGTCAATCCATTTCATCATTGATATGGTCCGTATTTAGATGGGCTCATCACGATGAATAGACCAACAACTAAAGAGTAAAGACTTGTAATTTTGGTGAAAGAGTGAGTATCAATGCAAAGCAATGTTGGCAAATCGCACTCTAACTTATACAATCGGTCGGGAAATTATTGCCGTGATGAACTAATATGCAAAGCAATGTTAATCGCGGTGATGAACTAATATGCACTTATCTCGTGTTATTTTGGTAGTTTTTGTACTTTATTTGTCCTATTTTATTGACTCACATGTATGTGATTACTTAAATAAAGTAGATTAAATTACAAAAATGACATGAGATAAGTGTTTTTTGATTCATCACGGAGATGAACCTGTTAGTGCTCCAATTGGTCGTACTTGACTTTGGGTACAGCTACACTTCTTATTCTGTTCATTTGTAAAAAAAAATTGTTTGTTTAAATTTGTTTGTAAAGAAAAATACAAGTGTGATTGTATCAATTTATAGGTATAACTGATTGTACCGTGCAAATGTGTGGTTTTAGATAAATCATAGGGCATAATTGTTCACTTCAATAATCCAAAATTTGGTTTGAATGTCAATGACATCTAGTGTAGTTAATTAGTTATGATAAGAGGATTATCGAAGAATTTTAATCAATAATATTGCTGTTTTAATATTGTATTTTTTAAAAATTAAATTTTCTCTTAGCTAGATCTTGAATTTCTCATCGCATGACTCCTCTCGAACACCCTCCTCTTTCTTGGTCTTTGGGTCAAAGTGTCAAACTATCAATCAATGTTATGGTGATTATTTTTGAAATAGTAAATAACAAGTCCGCTTGTCCAGTCCAATAACATAGAGAGATCACATACTCAACCAATGTGCATGCTTAAACATGCCCGTTATTTTCTATGAGGTACTTCCACCATATCGGTTTATTATCGCGTGATTCTCGGGCAAACAATGGATATTATATTTTAAGTTTTACATATATTCTCAATTATTCCAAATAAATCTATGTGAAAAAAGTATTGCCTAGATTTTTTAGAAATAATTAGTCTCTTATACACGTCACACATGCATGTAACAAGATATAATCATCTTATATGGTACGGATCAATATATTATTTATTTGAATACATTTATATTAAATAACGCACCCTCAATTTTTCCGATTAATGATTATTATCCCATATCATTTTTTAAATGAAGTACGTACTACAAATTATTGAGGGAACACACTACGTAGTAATAGTATAATAGAATCAAAAAATGAGTTGGAAAATGCAGTGGATTACAAAGAATCGCATTGCATTGCATGCATGAGAATTTTAAGTTGGATCTGATGCATTAATAAGGTCTTATCATATCCGACGTGACAAATTCCACTTTTTAAAACAAACATGATACTTCACTAATAATAACGAGGATTATATATTTTTACGCATCTTATATATTAACAACCAAGCAAGAGAATATAATGGTTGAATTAACTAAATCAAATGACCTGGTCTAATTTTTCTGAATTTTTGAAGAGACATAAAGTATATAATTCGAGACATAAAGTATATTGTTTGTGATATGATAAAGTTTGATGATATAAAGGGTCAATTTGCATCTCACTCTTGCATGCATGTGATTCAATAGATCAAACATAAACCCTGATGTAAAAAAAAAAAGAAAAAGAACATAATAATTAATGGCATGTTTACTACTTCACCTTATTTTCAGCTTCGTTCGATCCAATTCATTTGTTTTCAGTTAATGTGAACAGACTCTAAAGATCGAGATTATTATTATTCAAGAACAATCATTTGATGAATGGTCGATGAGTGTATAACTAATAAAGATGTGTTCCATTCGCCTTATTATAATTGAATTTATCTAAACTTATATGAACTGATAAATCACCCTTAATCAACCTTATTTTTTAGTGTAGTTTCTAACCTAATTGTACCTGATCTGAACTTATCTGTCTCGGTATGAACTTATTCAACCTAAAACTAATTTCTATAAGGTGAAAAGGATGGGATCACCCTAAGAGTGTATGTGTATGTATCACTTACTTAATAATTGCGGAGTATTATAGAAATCTATAATATTATTTTTATTAAACGGATTAATTTTTCTTTTAGAAAAAGTGTACTTTATTTCACTTAATGTATTGTAAATCCATGCATTCAACTCGTGTGTATGACATACTTCTTTGATCTTCATTCTAACATATTAGGCAAAAAGAAGTTTCTTTTGAATCAGCTACATGCTCATTAGAATCAAATTAAAATTATTGAGTTACCACTTTTTTAATTAACACCATAATATAAGAATTAAAATATATCATGAAYACATGTTGATGATAAGTTRAGAGCATTTAGAATAATGCAGAAATCTAACAGCTCCTTTCATCTCTCCCTTTAGCAAATTGGCCACAAGTCATTGTCAGATAAACCTTAATAATTGACCAAATATGACTAGGCTAAGACTCATATTGTGTTAATGGCAGAAATATGGCTTTAAAAGTTTCAATCATTCATCAAAATTGTTTGTTAATTAATTAAATCCTTTGGTTTATATATAAGTGGACTTTGTTGAATTATCTGTTTAATGCTTGTATAGTTTAATGGAGTAATAAAAAAAAAGGATCTAGATTCTATTTCGGAAGTTCATAGAGTATTGTTAAAGGTTGAGGGATATTGAAAATGTAGACATGTGGAGATTACAACGAATTGACGATTTGGCCAGGTGTTAAAATAAGATGCAATTTATTACGTAACTTGCTAATAATATTTTATGAATAAATTGTTTTTAGATTATTTTTTATGTTCTAGATAAATAATAGATAAATCAGAGTACTAAACTTATAATGAAATATGCAAACGTACATAATTCAACTTTAAAATATAGCATATAATTGGTTGATTGAAAATTAGCCTGAATGAATATGTATCATAATCTATTGATTGATGAGAAAAGAACAAAATGGAGATATAGATTAACAAGAAACCTTCAATTGTATATGGTGACACTAAAAAAATATGGATAGCTGCTGATTTTCGATTACTTATTTCTAACTCATTATCAATTAAAAACCTAGTAAGTGTGATCATCATGACAATAAAAATTATTGCTTTTTACTATACAATAATTAAGTTTCGTCTATGTCGAAATTTGACTGTGGATTTTTTATCACATAAAAATAAATAATCAGCCATTAGATTTTATTGAATGGCGGGGTAACTTTCATAACCTTTCAATTAATGCTTGTTTTGATTTAATTTCAATTTCACATTATTATGTATTTTTTATTCTATATGGTGATTTTTATGAAAATACCCTTCGAGATTCTTGCATTTTCTACATATCCTAGCAAAATTCTTCTAAATATACTTAAAGTTTGATACTCTACGTGATAACAAAAATGTTTATATAAAATAATCAAGTTTAAGCTTTAATAGGTGCTGGGAGGATTGGTGGGTGGAGGTGGATGGTGGCGGGAATATCATACTTTTTAGGGTCGGATTTTTTAAGGTTACACATAACAAATTTTTCATTAAGCTGTTGAAACAGAATTAAGATTATTTAATTTAGACTAGGTTATATTGTTAGGAAGGTTTAACGTAAAGTAAGGGAATATTGGGGGCAGTGTAATTAAGTTATACTTTGTCCAATTATATCACGGAACCCAAATGAAATGTCTGTTATTATTGGCAGGGTTATTTATAAAAGAGAGAATTAACTCAAGGGTTAATTTCTATCGCAAGCAATTAAAATAACGTGTTATTCGTTTAATAAATATTATACCCGTGCTGTATGGCAATTATGGATATATAGCCTTAAATAGTTCTATTATCGTCTAAACTAATATGTTCAAACAAATATAGGGTTATATTTGCAATTGATTTAACCTTTTTGAGTTTATGATAAAATTATAATATTCTTGAGTTAGAACTGAATAAAAATGGAACAGGTGCGACTCTCGTTCCGAAGAGCAAACCTCGAAAGTCATGACTATTAACAGACCAAGATTAAGGATTTAGCAGCCCTCATATTATGCCCAGTATGATTAATATATAAATAAGTGGAAAGTGTGCAACTACATCATTAAATTCTTTAAACAAACCTAGTAAAGATATGCTAATATACAATTTTTGCTGAATAAGTACATTGATTTGGTGTATTCAGGACACTTCTTTCATAGACATTAAAATTTATAATTGTATTGATCAACTTCCAGCTCGATTTTCTCGATCCAATCTCTTTGTTAATATTAATGAATAAACGTTCATATTGATTGACATGTTATCTCTTTTCGTTGTTATTTTCTTAATAACTTACGACATTAGTTTCTTATATTTTTTTTTTTATCGAATTTAACAATAGTTATAATAACGATACTTATAGAATAAAAATACCTGACGTTTCTACAGACGGTGAGGATTCCTGATATTGTACACTTAAAAATACTCTTATGATAAGCGACATTATATGTCTACTTTACATTTTAGGGTATGTGCATTGTTTTGTGTTATATATAAAAAAAAATATTAATTTGTAAAATTTATTTCTTCAATCGTCAAAGGATAGTTGCTATCTATATTAACATAAGTAGTCCAAGTACGGAGAGATTAACAGAAAACGGTAAAATATGAAGGGACTAATAAGAAAAAGCAGAAAAATGTTTTAAAGAAGAAGACATATTGCATAATTTTTTTCAGGCTTAACTAAAGTTGTTGTTGCATTATTATTTTTGGTGGGTCATTTAAAAATTGGTATGATTAAATGATTTTTGTCATAACTTATATTTTTATTTATTTTTTCTTAAATTTATGGTTGTTAATTTTCCGCGGCATTTTTTCTTAGTAAGGAAGAAAGAAAAGGAGTGGCCAATGATATTGCTGTCTACATCCACGTGGCATCTCTTATTGATTTGAGGCCTAACTTAAGATGGGACAATTGACTCGACTAATTATCTATCTCAAATGTTAGTGAAGTGTTTGAAGTGTGATAATCATTGTTTAAGAAAGTATTCTACATACTAATAATCTACTTTGTGTACTCAATACATGCCACTCTCAGTACTGTACGTAATAAGTTGGCTACATGATTTTTCAACATTTGGATATTAGTTTTTTCCGCTAATTAACGATATGCGAATTTGAGTAAAACTCGAAATATAATGGTTATTCGGTCAAATTAAAACATGATGCTTCATGCAGGGCAAATATTTACGTATGTAAATGATATTCTTATTCGCAGGGACTCTCATTATCACTTGTTAAAATTCGAACCTGCTCAAAACTTTACGAGTCTAAGAAAGAGTATAAGACTTATCAAGTGAGCTAAGCTTTAATTTTTTTGACGGTTTAAATTAAAGCTTATAAGCCAAATCAATAAACTTAATTACTAATGCAACTAACATATATACATTTTAAGGCTATTACACCAACTACTAAAACACTAAACCTTCCTTCTAGTGTTTCATTGGAGTTTATTTAAAAGTTTTTTAGCAAAGACAACATCTAAGAAGAAGATTCTATTACTTGTATCTATTTATCTACAATACCAACAAACAAATAAATAAATAA
>SNQN01001232.1:0-40710 GCA_008642245.1 Bassia scoparia | reverse complement strand
AGTTTGCTTAAATTTTTAAAAAGCTAATCCACCACATAATAGATAAGAGATTTTAATATATGTTAGTTCCTTAATTATTCTATATGCATACCAAACCCACACTCAAATTACTTGTATTATTCTAAAATTAAACAAAGACTAGTGTACTACTTTGCAACCTCTTTTTCCTTTATATATAGTGTGGCTCACTCACTCTTTGAGCAGCCAACTAACACTAGTTGTTGTAGCAAATCAACTACTATCTTCTCTTCTTCTTCTTCATCTTCAAACCATAAAATTAAATGCTTTGATCAAACTTCAAAAAAACCCTAAATTTTGTTTAGGTTAAGATTACTTAGATATCAATCAAGAAGATAAGCCTTATTTTTCTTCAATTTCAAAGGATGAATCCCTTGAACATCAAACACATCAAAGTAGAGAAGGCAAATGCAATCAAACTTAGGTACCAAAAACTTAGAAAGATCACAAATTTTTTTCGAGTTTTCGAAATCTTCTTGATCTTTGCAGTGATATCAAGGCTATCCTTCCAAGTACCACTAGCAATATTTAAGCTCTCAAATGAGTACATCCATCACTTGTCTGTCTTCCTAGGCAGCCCGCGATTCGTGTTCGTAGTTGGAAATGCAATTGTGATCACTCTTTTTGTGAATTCAGGGAAGTTTAGCAACAACAAGGAACGTAGGAACGTTAGGACACAAAAGGCTGCTTCATCCTATGCGCGGAAAAATAATATTAATAATAATAATGCTAGGATGGAGCAGCCAGTTGTAAATAAGTTGAAAAAAACAGACGAAAACGCGATGATGGCTATGATATTTTCGACCCCGGAACATCAAGTGATCAAAATTTATCAAAGGAGCAAGTCYGAGAAAACGATGAAGAGTGAAACAATTGAGAAGAAGAAGTGTTGTGGATTGCGAAGATCGAACACCGAAATCAAGAGCTTAAGAAGAAGTTGTGGGTGTAGCAAGGAAGATCATTACCCTGAAGATCATATGAGCAATGAAGAATTTCAAAAGACGGTTGAAAACTTCATTGCTAGACAACAAAGGGTTTTAAGAGAAGAAGAGTTTTACGCAATGGAATCGTAACTACTCTCTTTTTTTTTTTTGTTTGTAAAATCGTTACGTTTATTTGGGTCCGATTACACTATCAACGTGACTAATACAGTAATAYTATGTTACGTATGTTTGGGTAAGTCCGATTACACTATAAGCGTGACAAGTAATTCGAAACGGGGTCACGATTTTGGTCGAGTAGATGAAGGTTGAATGGATGGAGGCTGTTTTCGTTTGAAGGTCTGTATATATAGTTTTACTTCAGGAAATCAGTTTTCTGTTTTTACTTGTTATTTGCTTTAGTTTGCCTCGAAGGCTTAAGCTTTAGTATAGTACACAAGCTAAGGTGTTATGTAAATTAGGTATGTAGTTTGAACCCCTCTTGATGTGAAGTGGGTTTTTGTGGATTTGCCTTTAATGAAAGAAAAAATTAGTGGAAAAAAAGGCTACCATTTTGATTCTATACAACTTCCATTTAAACTAAAATACTAAAGTCATATACGGAGTAGTATTTTGGCACGAGCTATGCTCTGTGTATAAATTACATACAATCACAAATAACGATATAAGTTATTGATCATCGATACAAACTTTCATGTTTATGGTGTATATTCATTGACATTTTTGAAATAAATTTGAACGTTTGAAAAAAGAAAAATAAGGTAATTAAATCATTGAAGTTTAATTTACTCCATACATACTTCGAAAATGTCACTATATATTGGCTATTTATAAATCTATGTGATAAGCAGGTTGAGAATTCTCCTAAGAAAACGTAACCAAATTTCCTAATACCAGTAGTATAATGGATATTGGCTATCAATGGCGGAGAGAGGGGGGCTGGTGGGGGCCGCTGCCCACACAAGATTAATTTTTTAAAACTATTAGTGCTAATTAATGTATTATGACATCAATAAAATAAGTTGGTTTAGTTGATTTTTTTTAACAAAAAATAGTCATGAGTGATTGAGTGCATTAACATGAGTTCGAATCCTAATATTGACATTTATAGTTGAGAATTTTTTTTATTTTTCCTTTTTTAGGTATTCAGTTTCGTCCCCTCACCCACAATTTTCTGACTCCGTCATTGTTGGGTATGTGTCAATCCGACAATCGCTAAAAACTACTAAAAAGTGACATACAATTTCAAAAATCCCTTAAGCTAGCTAGCATTATTAGCAATGACATTTTTGGGGTGGCTTTGCCATATACTGTGTATTGTCCCGTTTGTTTTAGCTTCTTTTGTTTTTTCTTGTTGAAGTTGTACGTCTCTTTTGCATTAAAAAAATTATTATTATTATTCAAAAAAAATAATAATAATAACCTTGAAGAAATTACAAATCCTATGACATGGCTGTTAGCCGTTATTTCTATTTACAAGGGCCGTTAAAGCTAATACAATCAGTTAATAATTGCTAATTAATTGTACAGGTTTAACTAGTAGGTCCAAATCAATATATTCCAATCTTATGATTTAAGTTGGCTTCAAGCATAAAGTTATTAACTTTCACTTTATAACCAAAGTAATTTTATCTCCTCATATAAAAAGGTAGGACATAATAATCAAATTCAATGTCTCGATTGTTCATATTTGACTATGTGTACTTATGCCTATTCTCGTCAGCTTAGTTCAATAAGTTTCGATAAAAATAAGTTCAATTCAGTAAAAATAAACTTCATTTAGTTAAAAATAAATAAGTTCAAATGTTCAATTCATTAAAAATAAAGTTCAGTTTAGCAAAATTCAGTTGACGAGGATAGACTTTAGAGATTTTACAAAGCTAAATTGAGGCCTTCTCATATTATTTATGAACTACGGAGTATGAAGTATTAAAGATACCCCCTTGTAAAAAAAAGTATTAAAGATATAATTTACAAAGTCATCAATATATTTTTTTTGGTGTTAAGACAGTCACAAAGGGCGGGATGAGAAATTGAGAATCGATCTAGGATTTCATGAAATCAGAGAGAAGCTTTAACCACTTCTATCCCTTACTCTCTCAAAACCATTAATATTATTCACCCTGCTGTCAAATTTTTATATCTTATTAAATATTAATATGGAAAATATTTCATGTCATGTAGTCCTATTTTCCTTTGCTTGCAGATATTGCAAATCGGTTCGATCAAATCAGCGGTCGATCAATGTAGGTTTCAGACATTTTCAGATTAGACATTTATCTAACCGATCATTTTTTTACACACTCGAAGTTGATTTACATCGGTTCCGTCCAAATTATTTAAATTGCCTTATATTTTTTTTTCACATAAAAGTAGATAACCTATTAAGGTTTTTAAGAGTTAAAAAATACATAACGTTACCAAACTAACAAAAATTGTTCATTAAGTTAATATATTTATCTAACTTTACTTAACATTATTATTTGCATTTGTGTGAGATCAAGCTCTTTACATAATGTAACAACACATGAAACAAATAGTTCTTAAAAAAAAGTACTTTTAAGTTCATCCACAAAGGGTCGGGTTTATTTCACTCGATCAATTAAAATGGATTTATGAGTTTGGTAAAAAAAAATTAAGAGTTTCAGGCTCTTTAATTTCTTTTTTTTGTAGATATTTTTTTACGAGAAAATTAAAATATTTCATTATATAGAAAAGTTGAAGGACACTTACAATCAAATTTCAAAGAAACTAACTGGCAAATACAAATATACTAATCAAACAAACAAAATACATCATACGATTGATCCAAATCTTAATCAACAAAAGTCTTAAAGAAAATCTTCATCTGAAGCAATACCTTTTGTGAGTTCGCGCGAATTCGACATAACAATAGATGTAAATTAAAATTACTTAGATGACAATACTTGCAGAGACAATAAGCTAGGGGAAAAATATTTGACAAACAAAGATGAGACGAAACAAAAGAAAAATAAGTAGAAAAACAAATTGACAATCGCTAAAAACTACTAAAAGAGTCCGAAGAAATTAGACTATTTTCGACCTAAATGGACTAAAATTTAAAACCGTAAAGGAGAGAAGAGAGAAAAGGAGAGGGGATTAGAGTTTTGTTTCTATTGTGGGTAAAATTGTTTATTTTGTTTCTATTTTGTTTCTATTGTGGATTTTTTTAATACTTATGGGAGATTAGTTAACAAATTTCTTTACAAAAAAATGAGAGAAAATTAAAGAAATTTGTTTCCAAAATTGTTTATTTTTTTGGTATACATATTCATTTTTATTAATAATTTTTATTTAACTTATTATCATACATTAGGTAGATTATAGAAATTATAGAAGATTGTATCAACTGTTAAGGGCTAAGGGTAAGATTATTGCAAGACTCCAAGACTCCCTTCCAGACTCTGCCACATCAGCTTTCCACTAACTTTTTACTTTCAAGACTCACATCAAGACTCTCTACATTTTCATACTTTATTCCAAGACTCCAACCAAGACTCTCTTTATTCTTTTAAAATGTCAAATTTCATATTTTTTTTAAAAAAAAAAGTAAAAAGACCCAATCATAAATGGACAAGTGTTCAACAAGAGTCTTGAGTTGAGTCTTGAAAATCAAAACTCAACTCAAGACTCCATAGAATCTTGAGCAACATTATTGGTTGAGACTCACAAGAGTCTTTAATCAAGACTCTTGTCAAGACCCCCAATAATCTTGCCCTAAGGCTTACGTACCCTAAAACCCTATTTATTTATCTACAGTATTTTTTTGCTCACAATTAATCACGTCAATTGCCATGACTTCTGGTGGACACGCAACCGCTGCCGGCATGACTTCTGGTGGTCCCACCACCGCCGTTGTTGTTGCCTTGTCCCCGACAGCCCAAGCCCAGCAAGCAAGCGGCGCAACACCCCTTAGGTAAATATTACGGTGCAATCGATTGTACGGTACAAACAGATTTATTTTCCTTTAATGGTCCACCAAATACGAAAGTGCGCCACATATAAAGGTGCAAGTGTGCAACAATTAGAAACGAGAGAGGTTGTACCGTAACAGCTGTGGCATGATCAATGTCCACCCCTTTTCCCTTACTATATCATTGCTTGTAAAATTAAATTTTGATTTAAATTACTTATTATCAAAATACTAATAAAAGTACGACTAATTGTTTTGGTGTTGCTGAGATGAAGTGGGTGTGATAATTACATCTTTAATTGTTTGTTGTGACTTTCATTGTTGTTTGATTCGAAGTTTAATTATTATTGCAGAGTTGCTCATCAGTTTGCAATGTCAAATTCTCCGCCTTGTAATTCACCCGTAAAAGAGGTAATCGCACTTCTTTGCTATAATTGTAACCAAAGAGTATAATAACGATGTAGTGATTGATTGGTGGTGTAGTAATTGATTGAGATTATATACACTTGATAGGGAGGACTCGTGTTCCATACATGGACACATAAAAAGATAGCCTAAAGGGCGAACCTATGGACACATAAAAAAATATAAACGGTGTAAAATATGGATTAAATTTGGAAGCATATGTATAATAATAATGAGTAACATTGTGAAACGTATGAGTATATTTTGTTTTTTCCATTGCGGACATAGATTGTCCTGAGACTTGTTTACTTCAGCTTATTTTCAATCCAGTTCATCTCAATCTAATTTCCTTCTCTATAAGAATATTCAGTTTTAGTTTAGCTCAGGCCGATGCTTTGAATCAAGTCAATTGATTTCAGTTAAATGTTATGGGATCCTAGTGGCTTAGCACGGAAACTATGTTTGGGTGGATTGATTAGTTTGATACATAAATATGATTATACTTTCCGTTAGTTTAGTTGTTTGGATTTTTGGTCTAGAATGTGTTGGCCAAATTTACCTTTGAGAATTTCGTACCGTTTCGTATTTAAAGATACTATTTCTCGAAAATTCACTTGATCGTTTTTGTTTTAGGAAAATTTTGGTTTTCCTTTTTAAAAGCAAAGAATTTGAAAGGCGATGAAAAATTCAAATGATGTATAAAACATATTTTATTGCAAAAAACGGAACCTTCATCTTAGAACCTTGGTCCTGCTTGATAGGTTAGTATACTACGCTACAGTACTGAGTATACCGTATACAAGTATTCGAGTTTGATTCATAAAAAGACACCTAAGTAATTTCTTCTACTGCATACTATGTAATAACAAGTTATTAGGAATTGCTTGGCACTGATTGTAATTATTTTGCTCTGTCTCTGATGGAAGGGAATATGAGCAGGCTCAGCAGCTTACCAGATGGATATTCTTCACTACATCTAATCCCCATCGACCGAAAAGACGCAAGCGAAAACTAGCATCCTTTCAAGAAGATGGAGATTACTGGACTTATTGCACTAGCTATGCACTTTAGTGTTTCAAGAAAACATGGCTTTTTAAGAATCGCGCGTGTGCACATTCACAAGTTCGTTGGAGTTACGAGAGCCAAAGAACAGTAATGTGGATAATCAGGTAATGTTTTTGCATCGGGCACATCCATTAATGACTTTAGAGTCTCCTTCCATTCATCGAGGCATTCGAGGTCATATCGATAGCTGGATAAGATTTGCCATCTCAAAGCGAGTATTAAGTTGGAGCGATTTTACGACTTGGCGATGCTAATTTTTATCTTATTACCACATTACCTTTGATTACGCCTTACGTTGAATCTATTCGAGGATTCTGCATACGGAGTAATGGATTCGCTATCTAAACACTATATTTGACGAGTAAGACATCATGAGAGCGACTAGAAACTGCTTGTGTCTCGATGGTCACAAACTAGAACAGCTGCAGATTGAATGTGCCGATCAACATGTCAATGCCGAAGATCAAAGCTCTCGAAAACGTTCAAATACTTGCAATACGCATGCTTAATTTGCGCAATGTTGAGATCCATTCTGTGACTCTTCAGTCTTTTGAATTCCAAAACCACACACAAAACGGAAAACCATTGTATGCTATGGTTCCAGTCGCTAGTTGAAAGCACTTTTCGATGGTACGTCGTGTCGATGCTTCAAGTTCTTGCAGACAAATCCTTCCCTGCACAGAATCTACTGTCCTTGGTTAGTCACTACTTTAAACGGTTTGTACTTTAATTAATAGTTCCTTTTAATCCTTGGGGATCGATTTTTTGTTTCGATCACGTTTACATTGATTCTTTTTTCTTCTTTCTTATTGGATAGGATGATACAAAGATCTTATCATTCCCTCCTTTCCCAATGTCAATATTGGAGCATGGTCGTCGTCGCTAATGCCACGAAACCTTCTCCGCTTGATGAGCTTGGCAGAGGCCTGTCGTTGTTGATTTGAGTTAAAGCTGGAGGTGAATGAACTTTCTTTTACAAGTAGTTTATATTTTGACATTTAGGGTCCGTTTCAGGGAAAATGTTACGCTCTACTAAAACGGAGCCTTAGTGTATGTTGATCTAGTTGATTTGATTGTTTCTAGTCATAATTTTTTTACTTAAGCTTAGCCATCATCTACTATCAGCCTTACACTGTTCTAAACCAATCGAATGAACTTACTTGTTTTGAATAACCAAAACTATTCTATAACATTTTTGTCTGATTGCCTTTAATAATGTTTTGCTTCATCACTTATAATTTTGTCATATGTAAGAATAATGCGGATTAAAACCAATATCTAGTTTAGAAATGCATAATAGAAAGAATTTGTTGTTATAAACCAAGTATGTCAAATATGTGTGCAGCATTAAGGGACATTGGTTTTTCTGTTTGCAAACCGATGAGCATAATATTCTGCTTGGATCTTGCAGTTTGACTGGATTTGTAGCTGCGTAGAATTGACATATGTTTGCAAACCAAGTAGGCCCGACATGTTCGTCCGCTGGAACATAACAGATACAGATACAAAGTCAGAGAACGGATTAGATTTTGAGTATGAATCAGATTCAGAGTCGGAGAACATAACAGATGCAGAGTCAGAGAGCGGATCAGATTTAGAGTATGAATCAGATTCAGAGTCGGAGAACATAACAGACGCAGAGTCAGAGAACGGATCATATTTCGAGTATGAATCAGATTTAGAGTCGGAGAACGATTTAGATAGGGAGAGTAATTCAAATGATCAGCCCAATGAGAATAGTTTGGAGGGTACGAAAGCCACTCTTCCTAACTTGCGCTAAGTGGAATGGTCCGGAGCTTTCAGTGTTCATGAGGATCTGGAATTTTCACTGGCGTTGTACTGTATTAAGAACGCCATTAATCTTGAAAATTTTATTTGCGATCCTCATGAAGATCTACTATCTGAATTTGTAGAGCAGCGCGTAGAAGCTTGTAGACACCGTGCCAGGAAACTGGCTAAGGTTGTTCCAAGCCATATTGAATATGTAATTCTATGAATGATGTTCATTTGAAACATATGGCAGGATCAAAGTAGAATTTGTTTTACAAGATAGATTATCTTTTAGTGTAGTTGTTTAAATCAATAATGCTCTTTGATGATTATTTTCTCGAACACTTTAACAATTCATACTTGGTCTAAGACGAAATTCTAAAGCTTTYTGTTTATATTCGAAACATAATGCTCCTTCAGCTGATGCTGATCTTKGCAGCARCATTATTGTCATTAGTTTTATGGCTTCTTATCGGAATTCCCAGCAATTCACAATTTTATGTCTTGCACGGCTGCACCTCCTCGCTGCCCCCAACATCCATCGGCCATTGGCCTTATAGAGGCATGTGATGAGTCTGGAGACGGGTGAAGATTGAGAAATTGGTCACACACTCCCAAGCCGGAGCTTTATGCCTCCATATTCAGCCTACTGTTGTTCAAATCAATATCTCGGGCTCAATTTATAAACATAGTTACAAGTCTTACAACTTACAAATGTCTCAAATAAAAGCAAGCCGCAATGGATCTATGTTACTTTGACGCTTTCGTTTAGCTTAAAAATCAAGTGTTGTATCCTGTGACCCTTAAATTCTTCATTTTTTCACTAAAATGGCCGCGTCCGTTGGACGTTCATATCTCATTGACAATCTAAGAACTTTTGTTTAATCCAATACAAAAATAACCATTAACCTTCAAAATACCAAATTCGAACATTAAAGTTCAACAATTAGACAAAGTGAAACAATTCGCGGTATTTTATGCATATTTGAGGTGATTTATGAATGTGAACTTGAATTTAGAGTTTAACATGTCCAATTTTAAGCGAATACATATAGTTTATACAATAACACTCTAAAATTACAATTGATTACAGCCTACTCAAAAAATCAAAACAAAAAATAAAATCACTAATTCACTATATTACAGGGAGTACATATGCTATTGTACAGTAAATACTTTGCTGCAAAAYAGTCTACTAGCCGAAGCTAATCATTATTTTTATTATTATTTTTGTACTAAGATGGCCACAAGGCGAGAATATGAATYGATCCAAAAATTCAGAGGAAAATTTTAACRAYTYGAGCTATCCCTYACMYTCAGTYGGAGTAAATCTATGATTCTGTACAACTAATTTTTGCTTGCAAACTTGTAAAGTTGATTAGAACTTAGAAGGTGTTTCAGCTTGAAAATTTACCAAAGTACCCTAGAAAAGTTTCTGGAATATATTAAGGCAGAATAGCTCATAAACAAGAAAAAAGATGATGAGAAGCAAACGTGAATCTCGCAGCACAACCTTTGCTCTTACAGTACATTCTTTCTATTCCAAGGCAATGAGTAATACAGCACTGTGAAARTCAGGAGCAACTTGTTTTTGGTAGGTGTAATTACAAAATCATAATATCATAATAMATTTATACTTGTATAAATTGGCGCTGAAAGTTGTATAAGATAYGTAAAAGGGTTTAAGCACGTTGCCATAAGCGGATTAGGACAGAAATACGATTTGCTAAAATGGAAGTCGAAAATATTCTTCACATGAAGGAAGGACTTGGACAGAGTAGTTATGCAAAGAACTCCTTGCTTCAGGTTTTTCTTCTTCCTCGTTAAAGTTTGTTGTGYTCCCACRTCATGTACATCCRYTCCTACATTCATGCAAAAGATATGAGCATTATATATTATTCTGTAATCTGTATGTAATCTACAGAAAATCAGTCGAGTTTAGAGAACCACGCGGTGGTCAGGTGGCACACGCCCCTGTTTTCACCACGGTTGGAAGCTTCTCAAGCCCCTTACTCGCTTCTTCCACCTACCTTGAGATAGGGACTATAGAGCATGAACATGTACATGTAAACTTATCTCCAAAACTTCAGAAAATCCTCCGAGTTAATCAACTAGGACAGTTGTTAACATCTTTGTTATAGAATCGTCGATTTAAAAATAATAGTCACATAAAAATTGCCTTTAAGAGTAAACTRCTATATGAAATAATTTCAGTAAAACCATACAATATCACTAATTCATTGAGGATTGTACATGTCATAAATGAAATAWAGCATACAGACATGAAATGCACATATTACAGCAGAACAAAACACAAGGTAAGTCATGWTTAGAGAAAAGAACATGAAACAGCAAACAATGAATTTTAATAATATTCTTGTTCAGTAAGCACAAGCAAATATTTCTTAGCCAATTTAACACCTTTATTTTTGTTTATTTTGGGGGAACAGAGAACTATGATAACCAAGGCACGACCAATAYTGCAAGAAACCATAAGAGAAATGTACCACGCCTTACAGCCAGAATGCATTATGATAGCAGACTTYGGCTGTTCTTCTGGACCTAATTCTTTGCTAGTAATTTCAGAAATCATTGATATAATCAGTCAAGAACAACAAACTTTAAGTTCTAAACCCCCAAAATTTGGGGTGTTCCTCAATGATCTACCAGGGAACGATTTCAATGCAATATTCAACTTGCTCCCAAGTTTTTATCACATGTCTGCAAGAAGAGGAAGAAAGTGATTTTTGGACCGTTTTTGTATCAGAACACCCAAGTCATTCCCTATGAAGAGTTCTTCCCCGACAAATCCTTTCACTTTGTCACTCCTCTTACAGTGTCATTGGCTTTACTCAGGTAAAAACTAAAAAACCAGACATACTTTACCAAGATTATTAAGCAGGACTCTCTGTTTGCCATTAAAAATAACCCTTTGCTGCAATTAATGACCACAAACGTTCCTAAAAACTATAAAATGGATTATGATGATATTTTTTAGTCAGCATTTACATTACATTAAGAATGATGAAATAACACTAGCATATACAGATAATTGTAAAAACTGGTATGTTTTACGAGTATTTGTTTTTTGTTTTCGTAGTTTGCCGTCTGATTGACTCTCAGGAGAAATTGCTCTGTACAAACCAATCCAGGAAAAAGAAATTATGTAAAAAGAAACTTGCCATAATGTCTATTAAGAAGGAGAAGCGTAAACTTAAAACAATAAGAAAATTTGGACAAATAAAAGTGCAAAACGTAAGAGTACTCATGATAAAATACCACTATAAGACTCTACTCATCATCATCAAGCCAACATTGAGTCCTGGAGTCGCGCTCAAAACTCCCAAGGTTACAAAGCTCTTCTCAAGACACTAAATCTAGAATCCTAAGAGCCTGGCCAATCTCTCTCCCGTCGTTTGTGTGTGTGTAAGGTAATATATTGATCCAGTTGTTCTCCTTTTAAGCCTATCCATACACACTCCATAGGTAATAGGAGACCAGAATCTTCTGTCTTTTGAACTAATTTACACATCAATTAGAAAATAATATCTTCTATCCTAAAACAGACAGCCAAGGCAAACTAACAAAACAAACAAGGAAAGATTCTTCTGCATAGAAAGTGTGTCCAAAAAAAGACTTCTCATCAGCACTACAAGGAATAGGCCCTGGCAACGCACTGAATGGCCATGGATTAGGCTGTCCCATTTTTGTAAAATTTCTTCATGCTCATCTACTTTGTCCTTTACAACCCAAAACTCGAAACCCACACCGTACCTTCGAATCCCACTACTTGAGCTGGACTTTTGGGCTTGCAAAATCCCAATAATTCCCTGAAGGCAGAGCATTAGAACAAGGGTCTGCTGGTTTTAACTTCTAATGTCTATGTTTGACAAAATTGTTTACTTTCTGTACTTAGGGATGTATTTCTTATGTTAGTTATGTATTAGACTGACTGACTCATATACCAAAATTAAAAGAGAAAATGAGATATGTTTCTTAGTTTTCCTTAAGATATGAAATAGAGAATTTTGAAATTGCAGGTACCAAAAGGTCTGGAAAGTGAGACTGGAGAAGCACTGAACAAGAAAAATATATACATAGCAAAAACAAGCCCTCCAGAAATATCRCAGGCATATTACACACAGTTTAAGAGGGACTTCACCCTCTTCTTGAGGTCACGAGCAAAAGAGATGGTTCCTGGCGGACGTATGGTCTTGACTTTGCAGGGTAGCACCCAAAGAGATGACACTGACTCAATGTGGGAGTTGCTTGGCACTATACTCCACAATATGGTCCTAGAGGTGACTACAATGTTGATCTTTTACCTCGATATAAATTTTCAGAAACATATAAAAAATTATGATCGAAGCTAGGAGCGGATAAGTTCAGCTTAGAAAGAACAACACTAATGAAAAAATAAAAGGCAAGATAGAAGCTAGAACCTGATAAGTTCAGATAAAGGCCAGGCTATCAAGTTCAGTTCACAATTAAATTGAGATTAGATAATAAGGACGAAGTTTCAACTGAGTTATTGAAAGAAAGTAAAGCCTAAATATGTTTTAAATATAACCCACGACTTTATTTATGAGAAGAAAAGTAGAAAAGACGACTATCAGAATTGAATCCTAATACCTAAATAACTCCTTTAATGGTCTGCAGGGTGTAATTACACAGGAAAAACTGGACAGTTTTAACATGCCTTTTTATGCTCCCACAGCTGAGGAGGTGAAAAAACTGGTAGAGGMTGAGGGATCATTTTCTGCTGACAAATTTGAAACTTTTACAGTTGACTGGAGTGTTGATACCAACCAGAACCTCAATAACCGAGCCAAATTTGTTGCCAAGTCAATAAGAGCTGTTACAGAATCTCTGTTTGCAAGTGCACTGAATGAGGCAGACATGGACGATTTGTTTCACAGATTCAAATTAAGGGTCAAGGAATGTATGGCTCAAGGACAAAGTGAATACTTGAATATTGTGATCTCAATGACTAAGAAAGACTAAAGTCAGTACCCAACCTCACTTTGTAATGCTAGATATTGAAGGAAAAGAATTTTGGTGTAAGGTCATCAATTAAGATTATAATTTTTTTCAGAATGCACCAGACTGTGTGAGGCAAGGAAATAAAACACATAGTTTTCTGACATTTGGGATRTACTAATGACTAAATTCACTGGGGATTCCCAAACCCCTTGTAAAATAAGATATATTGGATTCTACTATGAAACTGAATTACAAGTTCTTTGTTTTCTCACCTTTACTCTAGCACACTAAACATCATTACATCTGAGACAGGGTCAGTTCTTTGTGCAGACAAAGCTTCTGAAAAGAATTGTCAGTAAATATACTCTATTATTAAGAAGACTTCTTTTCCTAAAACTAAAAGTTTCACCACCTAACCATTACCACTATAAGATAAACAGGGAGAAAGTCCAAACACAGAACCCAAATTCCCTACAAAACCTCTATATTTAAACAAGATCAAGATCTAAATGTTTGACACTAACATCCAAACRCCTATGATCATCTCTACCACAATCTGTCCTAATTCAGCAGCTATGCTAATACATACAATTGCTAAACTGTTAATCCAAGCTCTGTTTGCTTTATTCTTATCTGTCGTAAACATAATCATTGAAGTTGATGGAATGCTCGAAAATCAGCTCTTCTATGAATCTATGATGCAAACCTCTGATTGGGCACCAACTCTCCACTGTAACCGTAGGCGGTGTTTCTCTATTCATCTATTAGTTTTGCAACTATTACTAAATGACCTAGAATCATGTCTTCAATCCCCATTGATAAGAATCACAGATCAATCGACATATGTCAAAGTGTCAAGTTCAAGTTGAAAAAAAGTAAGCCTTTGTCAAATAGTCGAAGTACACAGTCAAAACTAAGTCTGAGTATTCTCTTATATCACACTCTTGACGCTCGTTTTAATAAGGATAAGACATATGGACTACAAAACGTAATATCTTTAGTATTCACTCCACAGAACTTAAAATCAAGCAAGTATTCAAGAAGAAGAGAATAAGATTTCGACAGACCTATAGCACCCAACTTATAGGGCTTCCATAACTCTATCATGGTGTCCGACAATGGAGAGAGAGCGCTTGAAACTGTGTACAGATAGACACTGAGAGGCACACCACGTACTACATAATCGATAAACTCGTAGTATAGGAAACTCAGGCAAAGAAGAAGACATTCTATAAAACGAGGATTGGAGACAAGTTTGTAGGAGACATTATAGTAAGAAACCATTCTACACAAATGAAAAGTAATTTGGGAAGACCGACGTGGAAGAGACTATAGCTATGTGTTCTTGGGCAACTCACACTCAGTATATACGACGAATTCAACAGAAAAATCAAATCATGCAATTGCACCTGACATTTAATAATACTTAATTTTCAAGTATATAATCTGTATGGAAGATGACGTAACTATAAGTGCAGCAACATACCCTTTAAATAGATTTTCGTGAAAGCAATCCAGCTATTAGATCAGAATAGTGATGGAAGACAACATAGGATTGATTTCTCCGTACCAATAGTAGAACCTACTCAGAATAGCAGAAGGATGTGGATTTCATTCCATGTACAGTTTATGTGTGACGTAAATAAAACAGGAGACAATTTAATGACACTTAATGCACTTTCCTCCTCTAAGTTGCCATCGACTCTCCACCATCAGACAGCACTGAAATTTACCAGACTACATCCGATGCAGACCTCCAGGTATCATGATGAGTATTCCGCAAAGGAAAACTCCCAAGAATCCCTATTGAACACTCCCATCTGTCGAGTCAGAACTATTCTCCATCAATCTTTACCGTTGCAATCCCACATAAGCACTACTACTTTTAATCATAGGAAATAAAGAAACAACACAACCTGATGTGTGAATACAATCGCGTTCAGCTGCAGATTAGGTTGGAAACTGATTGAAGAATCAGTAGGCAAAACACAGGAAGTCAATATAGAACAGGAACCAAACTTTTCTTTTTGATGAACTTGTTGTCTGGAGAGAAGTGTAGAAATATATAGAAGTCCTATCTACACAGGATTATCGAGACATACAGTAGTTGCACCATAGAAAGTACAGTATCGTTGGAAGATAGATTTAATATAATTTAAAAATGAATAAGAATAACGACATACTCGGAGAAGAATGCATGTGATTAGCATTTAGTAAAATAGATTCTATACTAATCTATTTAATATGTATCAAATGATATATCAATAACCTAAACCTTAAACACACTGTAACATAATAACCAGCGAATTCTCTTTCTCTTGAATAATATCAGGAGTTTCAGAATCTCAGCATGTCTGGATTAGAAATACTTAACCTATTTTCATACCCTTGCCACCAGCCATCGCTTTAATACCTTCTGTAATCATTCATCTTAAGTGGGAACTCAAATTGACTTCAACCGTCAATTCCAAATTTTCAACACACAATGCAAAAGCATAGGGCTGGCTAACATAACATTCCTGAAATACCATGGTAAAGCGAGGAATTCTTTAATTGTATTGTTAACTACGGATTCAGACAGCATATTAACTTTTGAAATAGCTCATTAAATGCACCTAACAACCTCCACCACCGAGCCGTACGACCATCTAAAACCTTTCATCAATAAAGGTAACTAGAGTACTAGACATCATAACTGCAATTAATCACAAACCGATTGAATGCTAAATATTAGTTAGACTCACAGTATCAATGCAGGAAACTTATTCAATAGAATTAGCTTTTAAATGCCATCTTCATTTCAATTTCTCTGGTGAGGATCATTACCCACAAGCTCTGCAAATCAGTAGGCTACAACAGAATCGACGTATACATCGTACCTGTTACTGGTTCAGCGTATTGAACTTTCATTGAAATCTTCATAAGATAATGAGGGCACAGCTTACAGATACAAATGTATGAGTCTTCATTTGAGATAAAGAAATTCTAGCAACTGAACATATGAAAAGGTTTTCTATTGTCAAAGATCTAAAGCTATTGCTCAATCACTCTCATGTTCATCTAAGACGCCTCGTTACAGGAAAAGCCTTAGGCATATTCTTTAATTGTTATCTTCGCAGCAGTTTCAATATGGTTTACGATAAAATTCATGAGTATCTCCAATGACAGTGGACGAATCCCACAGCGTAAAGAGGACTCTGCAAGACAGAAAAAGCCAATAAAGATTATAATACCTAGTGAATCAACGATCTAATAACTGAATGATAGGAACGAGAAAGTTATTTGCAGATAAATAAGACTCACTGTGACAGAAATCCAGCATAACAATCGAAACAGACTTGACAATGAGAACTGTCCACTCTGCCACCTTCTCTCAGTCTCAATGATGCCTTCACAAGCTAAAAATAGTATATATTTAGATTATTTTAATTGCACGGGTTAGGAGAGTAGGAGTATGAAAAATTTTACAAGCAACACATCCTCAAGGCATACCTGCTTACCACAAGCATCTTCAGGGTACAAGCACCGACACGGCATGAGATGCAAGAGTAATTTGTGAATTTAAAGGGAACCCCCACGCTCCATATTCTGCTGATCGTCGCTGGTCACATTTACTTTAATTTTGACAAACAGCTCCCATTTGCCTACATATAACCACGAAATCTGGAGAAATTAAGTGCTATACAGACAAGCAAAAGAAATATACCTCGATAATGATAATTACGAAGAAGAAAATGATGTAATTTCCGTCACAACAAACTGTGACAACATGTGGGCATAGGAGGCAGTGCCATCAAATTAATGGAGTCCGAGAGGATTCCAAGCCTGAGAGGATGATACGCTCTGTGGCATCTTGCGTTGTAAGGTTCTAATCATAATCTGGACTAACAATCTGATAATTCACGATCAATATCCTTAGCCCACCTGTGTAATACCACTTAGCGCAGTATCTGTACTATCCTAGTAGAAGACCAGTCTAGCAGTGTCAGAGATAAGGACTAAATCATCAGCTTCCCATATGTAACAACATATAAAGATTTCACTGAATATCATTGGATCAATCCTAGCACTCTAATAGTGTCTCGCCACTGAGAATCCATAATACAGTCCAGTCGCCCTTCCTTCCTCCTGCCTCGTGTAAGAAGCCAATGCTGCTGCAACATAAACATGATGTACAAATGTTTCTATATGCTCACAACACACCATTGCTTAACTCACCAAAAAAATTTGAGTTATAAATGGGATTAACCTATTCAAGATAATCACTTTCTGGATGCATTTCATCCCATAATATGTAATGCTTTCTCCTGTAGCAGTGAACCTGAAAGTGGTAAACCACGTGTTACATCATCAGGTTAAGGCAACAAACACAATACCACTTACCAACACAACTACCAGAGTAACAGAAGACACTTGTACCCCTAGGAAATAAAGAATTATATCCTAACCATATGTCTCCTCTAATTGTCTGATCACTTATCGTATAAATATAAACTGCAGCCTATAAACAACAGCAATATATGATTTGGCCAGAGTGAAAAAAGTCTTTTGTTTCAAAGGCATTAGCAATTCATATCCATGCCAGATCAAGTCGTCTAATGCAAGGGAACCTTATTACGGAGTCTCCAAATTCTTCCAGAAGTTCATGTGAATGTATCCTGAAGAAAAAAGCTTAAAACAAAGACTTGAACAAGATGTCGATACCTTAGCATTTGTGGAACCACTGATAAACCAYAAAAGTTCCTCTACGACACCTCGCCAAAATACCCTCTGTYATTTCAAATAATAGAGATACATATCAGCAAACATAATAAAAGAGTTCAGATAGACATTCCACACCAGTAGCATTCCCACTTGCAATTTCAGCTTGGCTTGATAATATATCATAAAGTAAATTAGTTGRTGTCTATCAGTGTTTATGTCAAAARRCCAATTCAAACAAACATAACTTGCTAAAATGTTTTGTGACATATCAACATTCAACAGRGCTAATAAAAACCTTAATCAGATATCACATGCCTTGGTCGTAAGAAGTGGGAAAGTCTTGCGCAGATTGAACCGCATCTGTAAAAARAATTAGATAAATTTTAAATATATATGCTTATCAACCATAACCAGAAAAGAAAAAAAATGATGTAAGTTGTCAAACTAATGAAACTTGATGTACCTGGCAACCGAATTTTGATAGSGTCCCAGTCCCAGTCCTGTCACCCTTCAGATTTCCACTTGATAAGAGCTCTTGAATTAGTTGAAGGTACAAATGCTCCTCGTGTCTCTCAAAGATTATCTGAGGCAGGTAGGAAAAGTCCTGTACCTCAAACTTACCAATACTTGGCTTGGTACCATTGAACTGAGTACCAACATCAGCCGTTGTCCTCTTCACACGGGCATACGTGACAAACGAGCATCGAATGTCATTCTCAACCACAGGGAAAGACGAATACCAAGGCTGAAACAAAGAACTATCCACAGGAGGCATAAATGTGTCRCATTCTATATCGGTCTCAATCTCTGTAACATGAATAGCATCACAAGCTGGAGCATTGAGTGTTTCCCTATATCACCAGAAAGACAAACAYACTTGTTCTTATTAACAAAAGAACTCAATTYCAAAGTGCAAGGAAACACTAAAATGAATGAATGCCAACCTTAAAATCTGACCGCCACCGATGACAAACACCCTCTCAATGGACATATCATACGGGCTCATCGCCAACAATTCCAAAGCAGAATCCATACTTCCACAACTTACAACATTATCTGAATCCCCAACATCAAAATCCGTCGAACGAGTGAGAACAACGTTAAATCTACCGGGCAAAGGACGGYTCTTTCGAGGGATACTCTCCCACGTCTTTCTCCCCATTATTACAGCATTCCTTTTCTCAGAATTAGATGTTCGCAAAGTAACATCCTTAAAGAATTTAAGGTCAGACGGCAATTTCCATGGCAATTTCCCATCTTTTCCGATACCCATTTCCTTAGTTGCAGCTACCACTACTTGGTATGTCCTTTTCATCTCAGATTTCTCATTGGTTTCTACATTACAACTGTTTCTAATCTCACTAGCCATTGTTAAGGCAGAAACTTTGGTACTAATCTGCGATACAGAWATCGGATCATACAAGGCTTTAAATCAGCTTGAAATTCKAAATTTAATAAGCWTCAACTCATCTAAACTAGTAGAATTATCAATTAAACATAAAATTAATCATATTAGAGCGAAACAATTGCAGATTATCACAAGAAACTGAAATTTAGGGTTTTTTTTAGTACGATAGTTATATCATGCGATTGCAAAATCAATTGATGTARACAGAAAATCGAGATTAAGGAAGAATAGAAACAGAATACTTACCGATCGCAGTTCGAGTGAGTAGATCGAATTGCTTAATTGAATCGCAGCTGAAAAWTTTGGAAAAAATTGAGCAAAGAATGAGGAGTGAGGTTTAGGTGGTGAGGAGAGAGAAAGTGTGTGCGCTTGTTTGCATAAGAAAAAGGCGCGCAATTTCGCGCCAAACATTTGCCTTAATTGAATTCGGGAACTTTAAATCAAGTCTTAAAATTGTATGATCCAATTAACTTGTTTACATTATTGAATTTTACGGAGTACTCCCGTAACTTGTGATTGTGTTCCATTCGTCGAAATTTGTATGATTTGAAATTTATTAATTTATCAAACGTCTAATAACGTCCTGAGGCATTTAGTATATTAGCAAATATCGATGTTTTTATTTAAACTGAAGTAACTCCATAAATTTTCATGGATTGTTATTAGAACTTTTGTATATCAACTTGTTTTAATATTTTCTTTTTTAATTCGATATGAATATAAATTTTCTGTTTTGATTTAGTAGTACTCTCTTATTTGAATTTAGTCTGGTTTGACTATTCTGATATGATCTTGTTTATTCACAATCCTCTATTAATATAGATAAGCTTGACACAACAATAGGGTTCCGGGAAAAAAGGGAAGATGGTGTCCCCTTCAAAACACGCCCAAAATCCCTTTTAATGAATGTTCTTGTTATTGCAAATTACAGCAACAAGAAAAAAAAATTAAAAACCCATTTCCTTTTTCGGAATTTGGTCATCATTAAAGAAACAAGTTAATTATGGCATACCATGCATTAAATATCATTAAGAGTCATTTTAATATCTATTGGGATGTACATAAAATATCTATTTTACACTTAAATGAGATGTTTGCTACTAATCGTACTATTTCCTATTTGTTTTGTTTCAATTAAAAAAAAACTGCATATTGACTTGCAAGTTGTAAAATTTCATTAATGACCAAATTTAAAGTCAATAACCAATAACATACACTTAAAAAAGATGCAATAAAAATGATTTTTTAAAAAACTTTATATTACTTATTGAAATTAGAGGTCAAGTAGTAACTTTCATCATCTTTAATACTTATCAACAACCATTCTCACATTACTCCATTAATTTGTAATACGTAGTGCATTAATTATTATTACTTTAAAAAAAATTAAATTTTTAGAAAAATACCTATAATAATTAGTTTTGCACAATATGTACACAAATTCATTATGTCAATTATATTAGATGATGTCTTCCCGTTCACAAATAAAATTCTGCTCTTCTTAAAACAATTTTACATATACAGGCAAATCACCAATATTATAATATGCAATAACATTTCCAAGAATAAAAAAGATTCTATGCAGTATTAATTTGCATTAATTGACCAACAAAAATAAAACCAAAAACTTTATGCATAAATTTGCCCAATAAAGAAATTAATTTTTAATCCAAATGCAACTTAATTTGAACCGCCTAAATATTTAATTGCCATAAAAATAAAGAGAACAAAAATTGAATGGCTTGATAAAATGAAAAATCAAATGTTAATGAGAACTCGAATTTTAGCACATTAAAAAAGTATTGATTTTTCATATCATATTTCAATGTGGAAAAGAAAAGGAGAAAAATAAAATTTAAAGTGTTTGCATAATTAATATGCCGAAATAACACACTTTAAAATGTCATAAGAAATGTTAAGTTTAAAATGTTCTCGCACGCTTATGTTGCACAGCATAGCGTGCATAAAAATAACTAGTAACACTGTTTAAGGGTTTAGACACTGTACATTGTCACGTGCTATGATTTTGGCATTTATATTATAATATTTTAGAACACATGAATACTGAGATTTATTGCAATTCTGGTTCTGGCTTAGTTAGAAAATCTAAACCCTTCAAGAACGACCTTAGATGTATTGTCTAAAGATTTTAACACAAACCAGAATGAGAAACATCTATTATTTAGTCGTTAATATTATTATTTAGTCGAATATTATTAACATACATTAGAATGGTATTATTTTTAAAGGCCTTTATTATTATGTTGCATGATATTAAACGATTTCGTTTATTATTATTGATTATTATGTATTATTGATTAATATTTTGTAAATGTAGTTAATTTTATCTTATTCGTCATCAAAATAATTTATCAATATCAATCAAGATTAATATTATTATAGTATTGTTGTGTATTATTTAGGTTATTATTATTGTCACATCAAAATATAATATTAATATTAATATCCATCAATACATTTTTATTTATTCTTATTATTTTGTATGTCTCGATCATCTAATTGATGTAACGATGTTAAGTATTGTCATTGTTATCAATTATCAATATTATTAAACTTAAATAATACAAATAGAAAGTAATATTTAACATAAATTGAGAGTGATACCGATAGAATTGAACTGTAACATAACTGGATTTTTTGATTAGTTTGATATTGAACTGAAGATATTAAACTGAAGATTAGCTTTAAGTGTATAACAGCCTAATCGATTCTTTCTCATTTATTATAAATGTTGTTGTGGTGCGTGCTCATAATTTAGAATAACTAAGTAGATTAAAGGCGTGAAGCTAATGGTTAGATAAATGATTAATAATCATTCATATAGCTTCCTCCGTAACTCTTTTAGGATTGCGATCACTTGAAGATTTTATGTTTTTTTGTGCAGAAATATTTCATTATATAGAGACGTGATTAGGTGTAGTAAGTGTGTGTTGTGAGTAAAAAGAGAGATAAAGTGATTAAGTAGTGTTATTGATAGATCATTTTTAATAAAGTAGAGTTGGAGAAAGATGACTGTATTTGTTATTGTGCGTATCCTCTACATATGAAGATTGGAGGAATTTATAATGTGTATTTTAATTATGTGGCTTTTGTGCCCCTACTCCAAAGAAGGAAATCAAACCAGTGATGACATCTAATGTGTTACAAGAGGTTTTTGCTGTGCTTATTTTAGTAGAAATCGAGTTGCAGGACTAAACGATTCGGAGGAATTGTATTATTTAAGCTGTTGTGTAGGTCGATTCGTACTGCGTTTCGTGGGATGTAGCGGACTTCCCAACCAGCTGATTTGTTTTCACACACTAAGGTGTCTTTTTCTTCTATTGTCCTCGGAATCGGTATCTTGTTGGTTTACCTGTTGTGTGTTCTCCGGTAGGAGGAGTAGACGATGATCACTGGAAATTTGGACGCAAGAACGAGTAATGTGAAATGGGAAGTTACGGAAGATCTTGAACCTTGATGTTGTTTGGCAGACCTGAGGTCGAGGAAGACTGACCGATCGTTAACGAACAGATGATGAGAGGCTCTGGTTGTAGCAGATACAGCTTGATGTGCTCTTGTCAGCAAGTAGCGGTATTTCCAAGGGGAGTATCTCACTCGCACGAGTCCATCCAACCGGGCCCCCACGACTTAACAAAGGGTCGGGTCAGACTTTGTTTGACAATTACAGCAGGTGATAAAGATTTGTACAGAGCGCTTCGGCTACCATGTCGGTATGAACTTTTCTGTTCTGCAGCATTGTCCATCTACTTCCAAAACTTAGCGTATTGAGGACTTGCGACGACTCATTTGTATTCACACAAATCATTGATAGTTTCTTCTGCCTTGTAGAAAGAGCTATTCTTTCTTACCTCCATTTTATCAACGTGCCGTAGATGGTTTATACCATTGTCGTGTTTGCAGACCATTGAAAGCATATTCCTTGGATCAGGCCGGACATGAGCAGCATTGTCGTAAATCCGGATTGTTTGATATATTTATAGAGGTGAGCGTTAGACATGACCGCATTGATGTCCTGATGAGAATTCTTTTGGATTTAGAATAGGAATCCTGTTACTTTGCCTATGGTTGTAGATGGTGTCGGTATACTTCTTTCTTGCTCAGTTATTGATTTTCCAATGGGTGTTTCTCTATTCTCTTGGTGATGTCTTTTATAGCTGCACCTTAGTCCATTTCCTTTTTTGATTCAATTTGTCCAGCTTTGTTCGTTTATTGGTCCTCTATTCTCTTTGATTGTGTGTGGTATTGTTTTTCTGTTCTTTTCAGAGCTATTTCTCGCTCGCTCATCAAGCGAGTGTGGTGTGGTGTCCGGGCAAGCTGCAAGGGAAGCCGATTTGGATTTGATGATGGTACATGTCGGGAGTTCTTCTTAGCTGTAGCTATCTAGAGCTCAACTCCTTTTTCCCAGCCCCTAAACCTCATAAGTTGTGTGAATGAAATAGTTTGGCAAACATTGGTTCCACTAGAATCCGCTACTGTGAATCCGAGAGTTGGAAAAGACAATGTTTCAGGGGCTTTCTCTGTAACTTTTGAAGTGGGCCTATCTCAGTATTACATGTGGTTATGCTGTGGACTGCATCATTACAGCATTTGAGCCAAGTTGTACGACCTGTATAATCGCACTGATTTCTGCAAGGGATATGTTGAATGTTAATCAGTTTTTGACTTAACTACGATTTTTAGCAGCATCATGGACATGGTAAATTTAACAAGGGCTAAACAATTTAAAATTTTTATATATCATTTATCTATTTACTATTAAGTAGCCACTGCGTGCGGAGGCAAGTTTATTGGTAAGAGGTCGTTAATAAGTTGATTTGTTTTGCGATGACTGCACTTTAACCATTTTACACAGTACTGATTTCAGCAATGTCATCATGTTATCGAAATCAAGAAGAATGGATGACGCACGTTTGAGTCCTCGCATCTGCTTATATCATTCTGTGCCATAGCATATGAAGATTAGCAGCTCCGAAACAAACCAGTTCTATTTTTGCCTCGAGTATATGACTATTGTTTCTGCCTTAATGTTCCTCGTTTATATGCCGAAGCAGTTCCATTTATTAGAGGCCAACAACGTTCGCCCCTGTACAAGAATGAGTAAACAAAGTCAGTGTTCTCACGTTCCAACGCTATTGTCAGTCTTGAACTTGTTGTTGATTCTTTGTGCTGACTGGCTGTTCTTGTTACTACTGTATATGGGAAAAAAAATTCCTTCAGAAATTCGACGGCATCGATGATCAGAGTTAGAGTTTTTTTATCGTCCCTAACTATATGCGTACATTGTAAGATTCAAGCATATCATGAATTTTGTTTCTTTATTTATCGTCATATTTTTCTTTAGGAAAGTTTGATTAATTAAGCGAATAATTATACACTATGTAGTGGTGGATTAAGGTAAATTGTAATATTACATTAGCATCCTTGTCAAATTTTAGGTAGACTCATGTTTATCAAGTAATAGATGAAATTTTGTGTGCATTTATAACTAGATTTTTTTTGTTCCGGTTTACTACTACTCTTATGTGTTATTCTCAGTCACTTTTTGTTGCAAAATACTATCCTTTAGATGTAAGTTATATATATTCTCGAGAGATAACTACTTTAATTGTGTTCCGATTTTGTACTTGGTGACGTGCTTGTAGCTCTTGTTGTCATTTCCGGGGTGTTTGGACTTTTTGTGATGGGTTTTTTCGAGTCATCAAAGGCGTGCTACGTGCAGTTACATTTCTATGTTTGTTGTGCCATTTTTTCGATTTTGCCTTGCCTTGTGGTGCCTCCATTCATCTCCTGTTTAATTGTTTGTCAATCTATCTGTAATTATCTTTCTACGAGCCGTTGAGATTTTGTTCAGATTGGTACTGAAATTTGAGGCATGGAGGGAATTGAAGTATTTGGAATCGAAGAAAAAATATGGCAAAAAAGTTAACTGTGCATGCTTAAAGTGCATCTTGGTTGACCGAGAGAATCCAAGGGTCATATTTGTCGTTCTGATAAATTTGAAACAAGGTAGTGTCACAACAAAATGAAAATTGTTATAATGTGTGTTTAATTGTGTCTTGATTTTGATTTTCTATTATGTATGGTGTTATGTAGTTGTGTTAGTTTATTTTGTAAAAAGTGTGGTACTAGATGGTAGTGTTGGATATTCAATGAAAATAAACCTTTTAAATTTAAACAGATTTTGAGTCATTATGCATATGGAGATTGTATAAGTCGGTACACTATGTTATCGTTTA
Organism: Bassia scoparia; assembly: GCA_008642245.1. Lineage (NCBI taxonomy): Eukaryota > Viridiplantae > Streptophyta > Magnoliopsida > Caryophyllales > Amaranthaceae > Bassia > Bassia scoparia. The sequence continues at coordinate 15,225 of SNQN01001232.1, read as the reverse complement.
AACCATATATTATACTGATACACAGGAATGTGAAATTGTTATATATGTCATGCATTGTACATTGTAACCGTCGGGCTGAGGGGTATCATTTTCGCGCAATAAATTCACTATTACTGAGAAATTGCATAAGGACATTAATTAAATGGTGCAACGAAGGGTTTAGTTAATGGATTCAAACAGAATGTCCAATGTCGTGCCAAAATGAACCACTCTTCATATGCTAGGTGACTGTTAATGCATAGTAACAGGACCTAAGGGGTTGTCTTCAATGTTTTCGGGAGAGTTGCATGTCGAGTTTTCCTCGGTCCGAGAAACATTATCATTTTCGTCCTGATGATGGCATTGGCAAGATTGTTTTGTGCCCGTATGTCTTCAATTCTTTGAGTTAGTGAATAAGAATAATTCACGTGTTGAAAGGACTTAAGATAGTAAGCTTACTTAAAGCTAAGATGAATTATGCTGTGAGACTTAGAATTACTGTGCTGCATGCATTGCTTTCATGCCATCAATTGGAAGTTTTATCTTAAACATTGGAAGTCGTTTTATTTAATTTACCTTTTTTTGCCATATTATCTTGCCTTGGTAAAGATGTTTTAAGAAAGGAAAGTCAGTAGAATATATGGGAAAGTAGACACACATAATGTTGAGGGAAGAACTGAAAAATTTTTGGTATACTGAAAATTTGAAAAGAATGTTAGAAATCAGTCATCGTTACATTTAACCGCCCTTAAAAATTTATAATAATACTGGCAAGGATATATTTTTCTTTCCCATATTACAATTATCTATTGATCGAAATTTGTGTTTTACATTTTAATTTTCCCAATAGAAAATTTTCCTTTGTGTATGTTGGAATTAGAAGTGCTTTCGTTTGCAATTGCTTGGCATATATCAACCTTTTTAAACAATGTATTAAAGTGATTTGATCCATTAACCCTTATGTAGATCCTAGGGTCCGTTGCAATTCAATTCAAGTAATGCTGATGATGAACGTGCTTATACAATGTCCACATATTATTTAGTAGTATAAGCTTATATTGTAACTAATTGTCATCACATATAGGTACCAACTCTAACTTAGAGCTGATTATCGCAGCGAATTGGCTGTGGAGAGCCGTAACACGCTTGGGTATTTCTACTTGTGTTGACGTGCAATTCGTTGTATTATGGCATTCTCGTTTATACGAGAACGCAGGTGATAGGGCATTGTGTTAGCTATACTGCTCGTGGTTTTAAAGGCTTCACAATATGTGGAGAATATAACTGCCTTAGCTATAAAATGACTTCATGAGATGCCATCTTCTAACAAGGAGTTGCCTTCTGTTCATGTTCCTCAGAGGGTGCATTAGGATAGTAAGGTAAAGAAAACAGTCAGTATGTATTCAATGTATTGGTAAGATATAATACAGCATTGCCTGTCCAAGTCTTACCACGCGAAATTAATACGTTACAGAGGTTGGACTTCACCAGAGAAGTTGACACAGAATAATGAATCTAAGTCTTATGAACAGACAAAGGACACAACCCCTCTCAAGGAAGGGCTTGCCCAGAATACATCTTCTTAACTCAACAGTCGATTCTCGAGCTTCTCGATTGGATTGAGTAGTGGGGATCTTTCGCGGCTATTATAAGATTTATGTAGAGACCAAGTTCGTCAATTATGTCTTCCAAATTTATCTTCTTGCTCTTTGTCTTGATTTTTGTGTTTAATCGTGATTTTCCATTCTTCTCACTTCCTTATGGAACAATAGCTAGCATGTATTTTGCAATTTCATTACACTTATTTTCAATTTTTTTAGAAGTCTACTGTCTTGATTATCAGTCCTATTTACAAATCCTCCAAGTCAATACGATTTTTCAGGAAAAGGGAAACTTGCTGATATGGAAATGACTGGGATGTTGTGATTTAAATGATAGTCCAGGAATAATTCGTGGTCATTATTCGTTTCTTCTTAGAATATTAAAAGTTCTTCCTTTTCCTTATGTTCAGGCACTTTATTGATGGTGGTAATCGTATTAAGGTGGATTAATAAAAGTCAAACCTTGAGAAAACAAAGGTGTTTAGAGATAAAAAATTATAGGGATGAAAGGATGATGGGTGATGTATTATAAGTGGTGGTGGTGTGACAAGTGATGGAACTATTACGCCTCATTTGGGGCCGGTGAGATAGTCTCATCCTCCACCCTAGGGTATTATTTAACTACCCTCGATATTAGGGTTATAATTAAGCTTGTCGGCATTCTCTCCCTTTATTTTTTAGTCACAATTAAATGTTACATTTCTTCGTATTTCTATTTTTTCTTCTATCTTTAGCTTTGCGCGATATTTTGTTCTTCTTCTATGTTTCTTTCAATGTTTGACGTTTTTACCCCTAATAACCATTACCTTTTTTGTGTTTCCATTTATTCAATTGTCTTTATGGATCCTTTAGTCTCCGTCCCTTAGTTATATGTCTAAATTAACCCTTTTCCAGCCGCCAGAAGGTCGAAAGAATAATACGGCAAACCTAATTCTATATAAATTCTCTTTTATTTACTCTTCTTTAAGTCCAAACATAGAGTTGATAAATGGAATTTTTGTCGGTTCCAGGAAGTAAACTTATTAAAGTATGTAACTCGTGTGGCCTATGTATCATATATTCATGGAACGACTGTTTGATTCGTGGTCTCTGTGGTTATTTGGATGGATTTCTCAGTTTCTCGGTCGTCATTCCTTCCTTTAGATTATATCGTGAACGCTTACTATTAGATATATTGTGCTGGTCATTCTCATTGCTCTCATCCAAGAGTCTTATATCCCATTGTTAACTTCAGTAAAACTCTACAATTCACTTATATAAAAAATTGCTTATTCCCCTGTATTCTCTGGTGGGACGCGAGCTGTTGATGATTTGGATGTGTAAGGCCATGCTTCATTTACTCATGGCAGGTCGTTGTCATATGAAGCTACTTTAATGTTCCAGCTCGCTGATCAACCAAAGGACTTTCAAAGCAAAACTTGGAGTAATTTTGTTTTACATGTATCATCTAGTTCCATATGCTCAGAATGTGTTCATAAAGAAGATGGGAATTTTCATTTATCCTTTGCTTCTTATTGGTTAGTGGGTAAGTTTCACGCTCTCTTGCCCTTCAAGAATCAGTTTCTGATCATCACAGACCGGTTGCTCCTACCTACATCAGGATAAGTGTTATTCTGTCTTGCTATCATGATATGGAGCTGGAGAATTAACTCTATGGTGCCTGCCTATGGGCAGTTTGCAATGCGATGAATTTAGTTCAAGTATTAAAAGATTTGGTGAGTTCGTTATTTTTACATAGACGTTAGAGATGACTCCCGTTTACTTTATCTTGGTAAGCGTCTAAGAACTTGGGATATAGTTTTTGTCCCGATGCTTTTCCCAATCAACCACAATGAAATTTTTGGTGCATTAGTTTTGACACAGTGAGTATACGATTCACTATTGGCAGCAGGGTATTTTGCTAGATATAGGTGATCTTTTTCCTGTGGTTTGTTCATGTATTTATTAGGTTTGAGGTTCTTAGTTTGACTGACTAGGTTATTCGATACCTGTGGCAAGTTTAGGTAATCAGGTGATTCGATGTAGAAACTCAAAGTTCCCATTTTCAAGGCTATGTCGGAGTGTCTGCTACATTCCACTTAAATGCCAGAAAAAAATCCTGATCGAAAAAATGTCTGGAATAAATCAGATAACTAAATATTAAACAATTGTTCAGATCTCCTTTATTAGATGTGAGTTAAATATGATTTTGTGGCTGTATGTGTCCTCTATTAAGATGATTGAAAGAGAACGTTATTATAGTATAGATGTTCCACAATTTAATATGTGTTATGTTGAAACTACGTTGGAAGGAATGATTTAAATCCCTCTCATTATAAGTCCTAAGAACAAAACTAGGAAGAATACTATAAAAATCCTGTTGTTGCGACATGGAAAAAAAAATAAAAAATGGCATTTGCACCCATAGTTTCTCTACAAAACTTCTCACTAGTCAATTTTCAGATTTTCAAGAGACCTGTACACTAGCAGTCGCTAAGCATGGTCAGTCGCAACTAATCAAGAAGAATTAATGATAATCATTTTAATCAAACAATCACCATACGCAGATGCATACGATTTTAGTGATTTATGGACACATTATCACACCAAGTTCAGCCTAAATTATGGTTAAGAGCTGTATGATGCACAGAGTTACAAATTGTCAGAAGATTCTTGTGCTGATGGTTGTATAAGATCTCTTTAGGTTTAGGGCAAGACAGCGCCAGCATGTATAGTAAGTGCTATTTCAACCTTACCTCCAGATGTTGAGGTTAAACTATCTTTATATATATTCCTGTGGAGCTCGATTTAGGGGCATGTATTATCCCTATTAGAACTGAGCAGCTATTCCTGATATAATTTAACCTGTTTGTAAATAGTGGTATCCAGGGAATTGTAAAATACATAAATCTTTTTATTTACCGCTAGTCTGTATGTAATGTTAGAAGATAGTATATTAAGAGTTTAGTGTTAAAAGAAGTCCCTGAAATAACTAACAGGACCCATCTGAGCACTTTCCCTATCTATATCTAAAGTGTAAGACGTCCATTATAATGATTTAGTAAACTGATAGAGAATAAAAGAATGGCAGGAACATTGGCAATTCTAGGAAATCCTGTTGGTTATAAGTTGTGTTTGTTGTGACTTTCCTTAGTATTGCAGTGAGCTTCCCAACCATGAATTCTAACTCATCAGGATGTTGCTTTCACAGATCTAAAAACCACTCGTAATTTCTCGATTTACGTAGAATGCTCAAATTTTGTGAATTTCTTGTTCCAGTCATGCTATATTATGGTTACCTAGAAATGAAGATCGGGGGTAAGCATTACCTGAAGACCATGAAACAGAGATTGATGACTTACTTTGATAATATTACTAAATATAGTTCATATCGCATAGGCATCAATTACACATGTGATACTTACTCAATGATTAAACTTATGAGATGTGTTGTTCATTCTTATTTGAACATTTCCTCACTTGATTGATAAAAATAGGTTTGAGTACATAACCAAACCACTTGTCGGATAAAGCATTACATTATGTAATACGCTAAAGGATGTATGTTTAATAAATATTCATTCTACTAGATTTTACTGACACACTGTTCATGGAAACATGATGTTAATGTTGACTTAGAATCTTGCATCTTATAATTATGTCCTCCAGAGCCTCTGTGTCATCTTAGCCTTAAAATCAGTTTTCTATTTCTTCTAAGAAGGGGGAAAATCAAGCATAGGCTTCTAGTTTTCATCAAAAAAAAAATGAAGTATGATGTTTGGAAACGGACAAATGGATCCTTCTTGGGCAGCAAAGGTCCATGAAAGGATCTCTAGATAGGGTAAGTATCAAATCAGATTCACTCGAGGTGTTCTAACCTCACAATAGAGACTCTTAAACAACTACAGTATTAATCTTGTGCCTATTATATTAGTGCTCTTTATATTTTCTTGTAAATGTCAATTAATTTAATAGCTTTTCGAATTAATGTTTTGTAACACCATCAATACTATATCTTCGTTAGTTTGAGTTTTACTGATTAGCAGCTACATTTAAATCAGTATATTTCAGAGCAATTATAAATGATGATCTATTAAATGTTTTCATACCATGAGGATTTACTTTATCAGGTTTAATGTCGTTAAGTTATTAGTTACATTCTACTCTTCCTTTCCCCTGCAATTCTTAGAGCGAATTTAATTATGTTTTCTCAAGGTCGACCTCACTGTCGAAGGGTGTTCACTTGAATTATACATCCTGCTTCTTTTTTTTTTGTTAGTGTTGTCATGCTAGTTACTTAAATTTTTTCTTTCCTTAATTTGTCTTTCGCGTTCCCATTGAAAAATACACCTACCAGCAGATTCAGTAAGCCGGTGTATATTGTGATGATGTATTGTCAGGATTTACATTAAGTTATTTAGTTAAATGTAATCCTTCTCGGTGTTGTTACTACTTCTTAGTTTAGGGTCAATAGTGAAAGTTAGAAATTTATATATAAGGAATTTTCGGAGACTATTAAAGTGAGTAAAGTGATGTGACATTACATTGTATTTTTTTTAGAGAATAATGACTTTTATCAAAGCTATTTATAGTTTCTTTCTGAATGTTTATTCTCCGCTTAAATCAATGCTTTGTGTTCTTAATAGCACGTCTATTTCGACTTCTTATTTTCTTGTTTTGTGACGTTAGGGTTGGCTATTGATGGTGATCGTTTTTGTCTTGAAGCTTTATTTTTAGTCTTAATATATTGCGAACATCTCATCTTGAAGAGCTACAGTTGTTTAGGAAACCATTGGTCATAAGTAGGCTTGTAACCCCAAACCTAAAACTTACTCTGTCACTGTTTGGCATTCTAGGCACCATTTGTCTCATCCTTTGATTACACAACATCAGGATTGTGTCAAAACAGTCATGACAACTGTTTTGAGCTACTGTATCTTGTGGTGCGCTGATAATCAATGACAGGTCTACATCTTATGCGTTCTCTTTTAACTCTCCAAACCTAACCTAAACATTCTATTAGAGGATAAGCCAGCTCTCTCAAAGCAATTGGTCATTATCCATGTGTCCAAACCATATTCATGATGGATTTCAAGCATTCGAACTATATATAATCATCAGTTTTCGCACTGTTTTATTAAGCCACACATTTTGCAATCAGCTTTATACACCACTAATATACTAATCCTATTCTACTTATTTATCTAAATTTATTCTAAACACATTTGTCATATATTTATAATAGGATGTTCCATTTTTGCGGAACATCACAATTATTGAATATTGAAGACAGGAGACATCTAATTAAGAGTCAAACCTCACTGAAAGACAAAGTAAGGATTGCTATCCTTTTACTTGGAGGGATCAAGGACCGCTTGCCAAATGCAATGCCTTTAAGGCTCATTTCCCACATAACAAGCACAGCCTCCGTACAACCTAATTCTCCTAGTATGTTCCCAATTTCGTCAAATTAATTTAAGCCTTAATAGCATATTCCCAATGTATGAATTTTCAACCTTTTCAAGAGCTAGTATAGCGTGCTTAACATATTCCTAGAGTAATTTTGGCTTACTTATCTAGTATAAGACGGTCGCCTCTTTAAATCAACATGCTGCTTTTTTTCCATGATTTCTTGCACCTTAACTTTCTTATCACTCAGGATACAATAGTGGTCATTTCTCGCTTTTGAGAAACATTAGTGTATCGAAATTATTTGACTGGTTTTTTCGTCCGGGTCTATAAGTTTGCAGGCATTTGTTGAAGTTCGAGGCACTGTTCTGGGGTATAAACTGCGTTAAGACAGTTTCTATGCGGTTTCTTGTTGCTGTTGGTTGAGAAAGGGTTTTGGCGAATGGGGTTTTGTTGGTAAGGAATCAAGGGTTTTTGAGATGAATGGGGTATTTTTGGATAGATTTTTTGGTTGGATTATGTTTGGTGGGTTATTTCGCTGATGGGTTGTCTGTTGAGAGAGAACTATGAGTTAGCCGCCATTTGTTGCATGAGGCTTGACTTTTAAGGAGGAAGTAGATGAGAGAAGAGACAGAAGTCTTTATCTTTTCGCATTGCGTAGGTCTAGTGACTCCATATGTAATCCATTTTGAATATGATTATGTAATGGTCAACAAAGTTTGTGGTTGTCATTATTGGGTGTTCGACTGTGTTCATATCTGATTCATACTCTGTGACATGATTTGTCATCCACGAAACATTATTTTTGCATTTAAGTTTGGGCCTCTTATGATACGATATGGCCATTGGTTATAAATAGTTCCCATTAACCCATGATTATTAACCAATCAGCCGAGACCCATAAGCTTTCCATAGTTAGGCGTAACTGGTGTGTTACTGACAACCCGGTAGTATGTTCCAAATGTGGAATAGCGTGAATGGTATTGTTGAAAATTTACGACATTGGCTCGAAATAAAGTTGATTGTCCGAAAGTTTAGCGACGAACGAATCCCACTAAACCCATCCATTTGCACGAGATATTCTAAATTAAAGTTGAGTGAAAATCATAGCACCGGATGTAGTCTCATTAATAGGGTTGGGAAAAGTAATTCATTTTTTTCAATTTATTTTTTGTTTTGTTATTTTTTCTATTTTTGACTGGGTCATCTGTTTTTCTTTAGCAAATTTGATTTTTAGAATTATTTTACCATTAGGTCTTAGTTTTCTAGATTGTTATGTCATTTCTTAGCGTTATTCTCTACATTTGTTCTGAGTTGCTTCAGTAATTTTTATAAATATTTTTTCGGTTATTTTTCTTATCGATTTTTATCAAGAGGTTTGCTGAATGTATTTTCGTTCGCGAAATTAATTTGAAATTTAGTAAATTCTATAGTTAGAAATCCCGAAAATTCGGTTTTTGAACAATTTCGGCCTAAATTTCAATAATTAGATATAATTCTTCGAATACTTATTGATTATTATGATTTCTTATTAAAAGATATATGAATTTGCAAAACTTCCAGTATTTCAGTAAAATATTTTAGATACTATAGTTATTTTTATGTTCTTTGCTATCTTTATCGTCTTCTATTATTAACGCCCTACAGTATTATATCGATGCTCTCTTTGGTGCATTTTATCTTAACAGTCACAAGAAAAAAAATTCACTTTAATCATAACGAAATCGTTTCCATATTTTTCAGGTTAAGTGCTAATGTCAATCCGTCTAAGACACTCTCTCGTCTATCATTTCAAATTCAATCACCAAACACAAACCAGCCATCTTAAAATCAAAAGTCTCTCGAATCGTTTGTGTTGCGCAACGCTTTTGGAGTCGTATTTCTGCACGTTGTTATTTAGGTAGCAAATTTATTTGGATATTTTCAATCAACTCTCTATGCTTCTCTTATTTGTTGTATGATTATAATACATTGAATTTCCATTTGGCGTTTTGGTTTTTTCAATCGTTTCTTGACTATTTCGGTCTTTAAAGTCGTTTTAATTGTATTATTTGGGTCATGTTCGCTTAAGTTGATTTCTTTAATTGTATTATTAGTCGTATTCAATTAGAAGTCATTCAAAGTCTTTGATATTCAGGCGGCTAATCTTTGTTGTCTTTTGTATTGGGTTGCTGAGTGCAAGGTTGAGTTTATTCATATATGTTGTGGTTGAGCGTTTCGATTTCTAGCATACGGATTAGGATTTTTGTGTGTGTTTGTTCCGCGGGACGTGGTGCTTCTATTCGAGGTTCCTTAATTCAATGACCGGAATGTTTGCTTTATTTAGTCACTTTTAAACTTCTGATTACTTATGGACGTAATGTGATTTTTATGGCACCAGTGTATTATTTTGGATTTAGATGTCTGAGGAGTGGTCACAATTTATTAGCCTAGGTGTCGTGTATTGCATAATATTGAAGAGTCAAACTCTTTGTAATAATTTTGAGTGCGCTTTTTGAAGGTAAATCTCGATAGATTTCTTATTCTGAATTCAATTTAAGATTTAGGGAACTATAATGAGGTTATTCTGTAACCGAATTAGAGGCCGACTACATGCGAGGCAGCATTGGGCTTCTATTTGATGGTTTTTTCGTAGCCATGTCCCTGATTATTGCTCATCACTTCTTTTGGTTACCAGACAAAACAATGGGCCATTATGTTTGAGCACCAATGTTTCGGAGCGTCCATGATTAACCTGTATAGCACGGTATCAATCCCCTCTAGCCTACACCTGCCCAATGCACTCACGTGAAGGTCCATGGCTCAGCCACAATTCAATCGACGGTAGGACGTAGGCCGATGAGGGCAATGCCTACACATGTGTTCAGTCCCCGTAATAGACAATTGGGGTGAGAGCGAAACCTAAACTAACCTAATACTCACTCCAGATTCCGAATTGGCGCTAAAGGTGAACTGTGGCGGTGCAAAATAAGATAAATAAATAATCATTTCGAGTATTTATCAATTTAAACTCGTTATCTCTTTTGTGCAGAGCCGAAATCTTAATCGTTTGATCCAATAAGTCTTGTTAAGTGTAAATTGAAATTGAAACATGATATTGAATTAACATTGGAGCATATTTTGATTTGTAACTATTGTGCTTCCGAATGTACAATTATAATTTTGTTTAGACATGTTTAGATATGTGTTTTGATATGCTGCTCATTACACATAAGTCACTCTAACTAACTTACCTTGAACATTTACATTGAAAAATTAGGTTTAAGACTATATAATCTTTGATCGAATGCTGTGCTTAATGGCGAATGTAAACATGATTTTTTTATGCTTCAATAGTCTCTATATAAGAATAAATTTTCTTCTTCAATTATTGGCGATAAGATAAATAATAGATCGAGATACCAAGGATAACCAATTAACACATATATAAGTCAAGTCCAAAGGATCTTAACTCACATCATCAACACTTAGTAGTACACATCAATTAAGTTTATTGCCCCCAACAAGGCCTAGATGATTATGATATATAAGTTCTTATGAGTCCTAATTCATTGTTAATTGCACTCAAATTGGTTGAGATGTCAATCTTTAGTGAATGGAATATAGAAACAATTATCCACTAATATGATTTAACAAATTTGAAGTACTATACTACATTACTACGTGGTTCCTAAGACTTTGCATTTCATTGCATCATTTGTTAAAATACAATTCTTTTAAGCACTTTTACTTTTTAAAATAATTAAATTCCGGCTATAAATCCCATGAATATCTTAAATCTAAAAAAAATATGAAAAATTGGAGGTTGGTGAGTGGGTTGTTGCAAAATGGAAAGTATTTAAAGTGCACAAATAAAACTTGATATAATAATAAGTGAAAAGCTAACGATCACCTCTAAAGCGTTAGTATGAGATACATTAATTAATACACATTGTCGATTAATACGTGATTTTAGTATACATTTCAAAATTTTATACTATCATTTTAGAAAAATAAATTTAGTTGCTTATCTAACGCTCCAAACGTCCGTTAGCAATATCGATATAATAATACTCCACATTAATCCATGATTATCAGTAAGATCTTTTAATTACATGATTTTCTTCCTTTGACTTGTAGCAGGGGCCATATGTTGCACTATAATATTAAAAATTTTAAAGTGTGACCCCAAAACATAGTTGGAACATACTCAATCATCAATAAAGTTTGAATATTTCTTCTATAATTAAATTTTCAAATCATCAAACTACCTTATAATAAATGTTCTTTGTGCAAAATTAAATATTGCAAACATTACATTTGGCCTCTACTCTCTTCTTTGCAGTCGGTTTTCGCTGCATTCTTGAATGAAATTTATTGCTCAACCATCGCTTTACCTAGAGTTCTCAAATGGGGTTGAAAGTTAAACTAAATGAACTATATAAGTTCATTGAGGAACAAATCAGAGAAATTTTGAAAAGTGAATGAATGAAAATTACCCTGCCTTTTTTTAGGCTACTATTAAATTATTATGGTAGGGAAATATTCGACACTTAGGCTCCATCGCAATAATTTTTAGGGTATAGTTTGCGTAAATTGTAACCGAGTCTATACAATTGTATAAAACATGGCAAACAAGCAAAAATAAAGTGATAACTACACTATATATTGTTATATCTTTTACCGGTATTCACTACTTAGTTGTGAGTTTCTCTTACTGTAAGTTTTTTTCGAAAATAATCATCTCAGCCTTTAATTTATGTTTTCAACTATATATGAATCATTATTATGCTAATATATCAATGTAAAATCTACAAATCAATCCGATTAAGTTAACACTCAATACAAATTAAAGAAAATATTCGGTGCCCATTTGAGTTTTTTTCGCACGATAAATCATGTTTTTAAAAAGGAATAACTACATATGGTAACTAAGAGTATTGAACCAAAATATACTTTATAATCTCAAATCTAATAAGAAAAATCCAGGATCATACATGCAATATGAATGAGGGAATATGATTCTCATGATAATGCATAATGGTAAATAATTAACTAATTATACCTAAAATAATTAAAAGGGAATCAACCAAAGCTAGGAAGTTGGTAAGGATCCAAAGTTTTTTTTTGGGCGGAGGAGAAGACAAGTGAAGAAACTCCAAAGACAGTTGAACAAAATTTGATTAATATAAAATTAAATTAAATAATAATTAACAGTAATTTTTCATAATAATGAAAGGAGTGCTTTTGCATTTCTTCTTATATTAGCCGTCTTTCTGTAATTCTTAATCAATCACTTAATTACCAGATTAATTCAAGAAACATCATTCTTAATAGACTATTTCAATGGTTGGTATAACAACATTTGTGTTTAATTCACAATTTAATTGAAGATATATTCTTTCTTATTTTTAATTAAATAAAATAAATTGTGATGTCGTGGTAATTTTGATTGAATTGTTCCTAGCCGTTGTGAAGAGTCTTTCCCCTCCTATAACTCCTCAAAGAGTTCTCTCTCCTCCCTTCATTCTTTTGGCACTCAATTGAATTTTTCAAGTGATTGATTCTTTTTTTGATATAAGAGGTAATTATTTTCTCTTATTTTGTTGGTTTAATTAAGGAAGAAACTTTTTTCGCAAGATCATTCCTTTTAAGCTGATTGAAACATTCCTTGTTGTAAATTTAGCTGATTTGAACAAGATGAATGGGTTTTTTTTAGAATTAATTAACATATGCCTAGAAGAAAGTAAGAATATTTTTGGGATTTTTTTTGGATTAGATGAATATTAGATTGAAATTTCCAAGTCATTTAGACTCATTACAAATAACTATGTTGTATTTAGCTCATTATGTGTACTAATCATATATTTAATAAAATGAATAAGGGTATATGGTTCAATTCACATTTTTGGTCATACAAGGAAATGCTTTCAATTTTATTTTATGTTTGATTTGTTTCTGATTATAAGGCCTAAAGCACAATAATTGTGATCTTGGTTTAAAAAAAAAAGTGATTGATTTCTATTATGGGTGAATTTTATCGCAAGATGCTAATAACATTGTGTCCTTTGTTTTTATCTTGTATCTTTGAAAGGTACAACTAGTATTAGAGCAAATCAAAGTCGTAAACAGATTTTTTCGAGTATATGATGAATGCCTTTCTGATCTTTACATTGTACATGTTGCACTATATTTCAGCATTGGTGTTTGAGAATCTGAATGATCTCTTTCAATTCTTTGAAGTTTTTTTTTTTTTATTTTTTCGGCGTAATAGAGAATAAGTAGCAATGCCCATGACTGAACTTTGCTGAACCTCTCGCGCAAAATCCCCCCTGAACCAGGTAATTTTTCATTCACGATTTAAAAGGTACTGCAAGGTTAAGTTGGTTTGTATAATTTCACAGAAATACAGAATGTCAGAATCTGTTTGTGATGCAGAAATGCAGTCCTTAAGTTGATGGTTTTTTTGGGTTATTATAGTATCATGATTCATTGTTTGCTTGCAGTAGTGTTGAGAATCTTGCATTTGAATGCTCTGAAGACGAGAGAAATCAAAAACCTCGGTTCCTTCAAGAAGGCGGCTTCTCAATGTCTCCAGTGCAAGGGTTCAGAATTCGCTGACAAAGAAGGTAGGAAAGGGAATCAGCAGAGTCATGTCCTGTTGCTTTGAAGATGAGGCATGATGCTGAGGAAAATGCTGGCTGTTTGTCATTTCGCCAGGTCCCTTTCCTTGGAAGAAATTTGCTGCCATCGAGCACGATGATGTATCACAATGCTGCTAGGTAATGAATTTTTTCCTGTCTAAATGGCAAATTTTTTCAAAGATTTGTTGGAGAAATTTGATGAAAAATGCTTAATGACAGTGTCTGTCCTGAAAAGTCTTGGGTTTGAAGGATTATAACAATCATGTACATTTACAGATTCTTGAGGCAAGGAAGTTTGGACATCGAGAATCGATAGCAAATGTGGTAATGCTTCAGGAAGAAAAGAACCATTTTGGTGCTGACTACAATCACTGAGGTATGAATATGCATATGCATTTGTGATCACGAAACATTGATATACTTTTGATCAAGATAATATACATTGGAATAATAGTATGAATTTACAAAATGATTCACTGTTCTTGACCATCCCTTTATTTGTTTTCCGGTATAGGATTTGAATTCAAGAGGTCGAAGAAGTGGAAAGCGATACTACCACAGCCTACACAAAGGTCACCATGGAGTTGAACAAGGAAGGCAAGGTCCAGTTTACATTGCAAAGTTGGGTTTGGTTGATTCCCGAACAAGTTGGCAGTCACATCATGGACAGATATCTTGAAATATCATGTTAGTGATTTGAGAGGTGACCTTTATGACAAGTTTCCGGCCTTTTCAATTTCTGCTAAGAGGGCCACATCGATCAGAGCACCACTATTTTGGATGTCAGGAGTGGTATGTTAGCTTCGCACTACTTCAAACCAATCATTCTGTCAAGTAGTTTTTTTGTTTAATTGCATAAACCCAACAATATCAATAATAAGTAGAATTACTTTATTGAAATTAGAGGGAATAAACGAGAAGAAGATTCAAATTATATCTGTATGTATGTTGTGCAGGGACTTGAAGAACTTCAACAAGGCTGCAAGGGAACTAATCCAGTGCCTTCAGAAGATAGAATGGTGACCCTACCCTGAGGTACGAATCTTTTGATTTGCCTAAGCCGAATCACATTTTAATCAGTTGTATTGGTTTTTCAAACTGATTATTTTTTTTCCCGTTGTGTTTCATTAGACTGATTTGTGTGGATGTACATCATGCAATGCAGGATCTGGTTTCAGGCTGTTGTGGAACACTGTTAAGTCGTTTCCTCCGATCCCAAGACCACCCAGAAGATTACCATGTAAGATTTCAGCTTTTCCATTAAACTTTTGTAGAGCTTTTGGCTGTTTTGATAGTAATTCTTTGGCCATAATGTTCGAATTCTATGTCAAAGTTCCTGGGCAACAAGTACCAGAAAGCAAGCTGCTTGGATCATTGCTGCCAGGTAAATAGTGCGAATCGCTTTCCATCTTTAGGTGATAGTGTAACCATATGGTTTGAGTTTTCGAGTTACTTGTTATAGTTGATTCGATACATACTATAGTATCTTTTAATTCTCCACATAGGCCTAATTTACTTGAGATTCAGGCTAAGGTTTCAGTAAAGGTAGTTTAGGGAATTCAACTTTAACATTACTTTAGCTACGATTCTACGAGTGTTTTGTGGGGGTGCTTTAGAGTTTAACAATCTTGAGA